>JACXGI010002009.1:0-23817 GCA_016801175.1 Esox masquinongy | reverse complement strand
AACATAAAGATGGCCTAGGCTATAAGAAGATTGCCAAGACCCTGAAACTGAGCTGCTGCACGGTGGCCAAGACAGCGGTTTAACAGGCCACGGTGGCCATACAGCGGGTTTACAGGACAGGTTCCACTCAGAACAGGCCTCGCCATGGTCGACCAAAGAAGTTGAGTGCACGTGCTCAGCGTCATATCCAGAGGGTGTCTTTGGGAAATAGACGTATGAGTGCTGCCAGCATTGCTGCAGAGGTTGAAGGGGTGGGGGGTCAGCCTGTCAGTGCTCAGACCATACGCCGCACACTGCATCAAATAGGTCTGCATGGCTGTCATCCCAGAAGGAAGCCTCTTCTAAAGGTGATGCACAAGAAAACCCGCAAACAGTTTGCTGAAGACAAGCAGACTAAGGACATGGATTACTGGAACCATGTCCTGTGGTCTGATGAGACCAAAATAAACTTATTTGGTTCAGATGGTGTTAAGCGTGTGTGGCGGCAACCAGGTGAGGAGTACAAAGACAAGTGTGTCTTGCCTACAATCAAGCATGGTGGTGGGAGTGTCATGGTCTGGGGCTGCATGAGTGCTGCCGGCACTGGGGAGCTACAGTTCATTGAGGGAACCATGAATCCCAACATACTGTGACATACTGAAGCAGAGCATGATCCCCCCTTCGGAGACTGGGCCGCAGGGCAGTATTCCAACATAATAACGTCCCCAAACACACCTCCAAGATGACCATGGCCTTGCTAAAGAAGCTGAGGGTAAAGGTGATGGACTGGCCAAGCATGTCTCCAGACCCAAACCCTATTGTGCATCTGTGGGGCATCCTCAAACAGAAGATGGATTTGCACGAGGTCTCTAACATCCACCAGCTCCGTGATGTTGTCATGGAGGAGTGGAAGAGGACTCCAGTGGCAACCTGTGAAGCTCTGGTGAACTCCATGCCCAAGAGGGTTAAGGCAGTGCTGGAAAAAGATGCTGGCCACACAAAATATTGACACTTTGGGCCCAATTTGGACATCTTCACTTAGGGGTGTACTCACTTTTGTTGCCAGAGGTTTAGACATTAATGGCTGTGTGTTGTTATTTTGAGGGGACAGCAAATTTACACTGTTATACAAGCTGTACACTCACTACTTTACATTGTAGCAAACTGTCATTTCTTCAGTGTTGTCACATGAACAGATATAATCAAATATTTACAAAAATGTGATGGGTGTACTCACTTCTGTGAGATACTGTATGTCTCTCTCTCTCCCTCTCTGTAACTCAATCTCTTTTTTTTGCCATCACTCACTTGCTCACTGCAACCTCTCCCTCCCTCAAAGTGTTAAAGTGGTAGGCTGATAAGCAGAAAGGAAGTTCATTTCCATATTGTAAGACAAATGTGTGCTTCTAGCCCATCGACCTCCTCCTCCCCCACACCTCTCCTGCTCGTCCGTCTCTCCTCAGACCGGAGGGCCTGGCGGACGAGTGGGAGGTAATGGGGTGAGAGGAGGGGCGATAGAGAGTTGGGGTTAGGGTTAGCCCTACCTCGTGAGTCATGACTGCACTGCTGACAGTTGGTGATAGTTGACTTATTGTGTTGAGCATCTGGACCATCCGCCGTTCAGTCCAGTTGTGTCCGGCCCGGTCAGACCTCGCCATGCAGATGAACTGGAAGCCTCCGCCATGTCCGTTGGTCTACATTAGCCGTTAGGCTGCCGTGTGCAGTACACAATGTTGGCGGGTCTCAGGGCACCCGCAGGGCTTAGAGGAGGGGATGAATTATTGAACCGATCCCTTCTGCTGCCTGACTCGAGGAGCTCTCTATTCCCAATGGGTCCTGGTCAACCGTACTGTATAGGATGCCATTAAGATGGCAATCAGGTATCAGTATGTGGTCACTAACAGTGCAAAAACAGTGGGTTCAAATGGACTCATGTCTGTCCAACTCATGAATCCCTCCCTCCTTGCCCCTTTCCCTCCCTCTCTCCGCCTCTTTCCATTACTACCATCCTCTTCTGCCCATCCATTCACTTCTATTAAAGGACAGTAGCCATAAGGTGGTAATAACTCTGTCTCAGTAGACATGATCTAGTGGTGCTTAGTGGACATCAGCCTGCACTTTATGATCAATACTGACCAAAGTAATGCTTGTTTAGTGTGGCCTTCTCAGCGCATGCTGTCAGTCCCCACAAGGGGAGTCATTTTCTGGCTTTCGGGTTAGGTTTAGGGTCAGACTTACAATTTGACTTACTGTTAGAATTGGGGTAACTTTTAGGTTTAGGCATTACGGTTTAGGGTTAGGCATTAGGGCTAGGCTATGTTTAGGCTCTGAAGGTGTATAGTTCAAGCTATTGTTTTCTGGTCTCCACAAGAATAGAAATAAGGCTGTGTGTGTATATATACAGTATGTGTACGTGTGTGTGTGTGAATGTGTGTTTATCTCTCCCTTTTTGGAGTTCTAAGACCCACATTCCCCAGAGAGTGTTTAGAGATGTGTATAACAGTTAGATGTGAGATACTGTGTACTGCCAGTGTTTCTGGAGCCATGCCAAGCTTTCTGCAGTATTCCACACACTAATTGTGAGGGGAATAGGTAGGTTGGGTATGCATTGTGCTAAGTTTGTGTTTGTATTTGCTTGTTTTACTCGTTTGTTTGTAGAAATGTGCTGTAGTGAGTGTGTTTTGTGAGCGTTCGCAGCAGGTGTGTGAGTAATGCATGTACTTTCTGTTTTGTTTTAGCTGGCCCAGGATGAGGGCAGCCCAGTGCACGGCTTCGGGGTGGTGGAGTACGAGAGAGCGGAGCAGGCGGAGGCCATACTGATAGAGATGGACAGAACCCTGGTGGGGGGACAGGAGATTCGCCTCTCCCTCTGCACCCCCGGGACCTCTGGCAGGAGCACACTGGCTGCGCTCATCGCCGCTCAAGGCGTGGTAGGTGATACGCACGCACATGGACACGCATGCACACACTCTAACACTCATGCAAACACAAGCGCGCGCACACGTGTGCCTACCTGCGTCACACATTAAAAACAAAAAATATATACACTTTACCGTTTCAGACGCAAGCCAGTGGATAGGTGATTTGGGGATGACGTGAAAGTTAAGTGTTCAATGTACAGCAGCGCAGTGCACATGGAGTTAAACTGGTGCAGGCTTACATTCCAAGAAGTTGAGGCATACATTAGAAACATAAACACTTGATGTGTTTGTTCATACATCATGTTTATCTGCATGCAAACACACGGTCTCTTACTGCTTCTCTCTGTGTGGTGTAGCGTGGCTGTAACGATAACAGTGAGTGTATGTTAGCAGAGCGAGACTCCAGCAACAGCCGCCTGAAAATGCGCCTCTCGTTGCCTTTATTTGGCTGTATTTCACAAATGGATAATCTATTATTCTTTCATTCAAAAACGGAAATGAACAGCAATTGTACAAGTACTTGTGTTAGTCGCTTTTTCTCACGGACTTAACTATCAGAACGGTTTGGAAAATGTCTTAAATCACTAGAGGGGTTCGGATGGAAATAGTATAAATGACAGAAAAGGTTTTGAGATGTCTATCTGTGGGAGGGCATTAAACACACTGACATGATAATTACGTGGAAAGAGAGATGAGAAAACAGTCTACCTATATTAAGTGTTCATTTGATTAGATGATAATGTACACTTACTTACCAGTCACAAAATAAGTGTCACAGAAAAAAATCCACACATCATCCTTAATGGCACAGTTTTTCTGTTAAACACACACTTGTTTAATACCCTTAACGAAATGTATGATAATCATTGTGAATAATGATGTTGCACGTCTTGGGGAAGAAGTCAACATCTTCAATAAGAAGATGTTGACTGGGGATTTTGTGGGGAATGTTTACAAAATGTGCTTGGGGTGGTGTTAAAGCTCGCCCTAATACAATAGATTAATTCCATATGTACATTATATGAAAATGTTGTAATTTTCAAAATATATTAGTCAATCAGTATAATAATAAAACATTAAAGGACCATATGTAGTTACATTTTGGCATGTTTCATATAATCATTTGTTTGATGTTCACTTGAATACCTAGAGTCCCACAAAAATGTCTGGGTTGCATAGACCTTCTGTCTTTCATTATGCACTGTTATGCTTAATGAAAGACATTCGATGGGTTGTCTTCATTTGAATTTTGTAAACTTCTTTTTACAAATGTTTTTTTTTTTCGATACTCTATTTCTGTACCTTTCATACATTTGAACAAGCATTCCCAGTTGTAATTCCCCATTGTTCTAGCCTGCCTCACAATAAACCCACTCCTTGTCTTCTCATTGTGAATCATGTTGTGGCCAAGTCCCCTCAAACGCATTATGACACATTATGTGAATGTGGTTAAACATGCATAAACACATGTCTATATGTAAAGGCTGAAAACAAGAAATATAATGTCTGACTTTTTTTCACCTTTCATGAGGTCTTGCGACCAACAGTATTTAAGTGACAACATATGTATCAAATCTCAAAAAAATTATAAAACATAAAAAACAGCCAATGCCTTGATGGGTAAGTGTGCACACTCCAAAACATATACTTTGTGGAAGCAGCTTTTGCCTGGACTACAGCAGTAAATCTGGATAGGTCTGTATCAATCTAGCATACCAGGATTTTCCTACTGTATCCCACTTTTCTTTGCAGAAGAGTTCAAGCTGAGTCTAACTCTAACTTTCATGAGATGTTATGCCTTTGAAGTTCTTTTATATTCTTCTCCCGATCTGTACCTTTCAACGATAAGATCGTGTAGATCTTTTGTTAGCTCCTTGTGGACTGTGGTTACCTCTGCAGTATGCAATCAACAAACCTTCTAGAAAATCCAACAGGAACAGCTGATTTATTTGATCACTTCATCTGATTTCCTTTGTACATAATTTGGAATGTGTGGTTAGATATGAAGACAGTTAGAAACCCCATTATATAGAGTGTGTACACTTATGCAACCAAGGCATTGACTGTTTTTATTAAATGGATAAGAGAGGATCCTTTTTCCACTTTAATATTGTTTTTTGCAAGGTGTTATGAAAGGAAAAAAGGTCTATAATTTGTCTTGATTTCAGCTGAACAAAAGCTGCATTTTCAACAAGGGTTTTGATAACCACTTTTATGCACACATGTTAGTCTGCACAAGCACCAAGATGTGCATTCTGAAAGCAGCTACTCACCCCCATTCACTGTCTCCAACTGTGGACCTTCATTTGTCAACACGTCATTACTAATAAAACTATGACTGGTCATACTACGTGATCCCACGCTACTGTTTATTTTAGTGCTTTATAGAATATTATCCTGTGAAGACCACTGTATCCTCTAGCTGTTTCTAGAATATTGTTCCCAGAAG
The DNA here is from genome assembly GCA_016801175.1 of Esox masquinongy. Lineage (NCBI taxonomy): Eukaryota > Metazoa > Chordata > Actinopteri > Esociformes > Esocidae > Esox > Esox masquinongy. The sequence continues at coordinate 18,468 of JACXGI010002009.1, read as the reverse complement.
ACTCCTGTATATACGGTCCTTGTTTCTAGATATGTATTCTTAACTAAATCTTAGTGGGGAGAAATATTCACCGAATAGCGCTTTAAGGTTGCAAAGTCAGTATTTTCTTTTTGAAGTGACGAGCATAAAGACATCCTATGTATTTCGGTTTAAGAGCATGTCTTTGGCTCTTTCTGTTGAGTGTTTTGAAATGAATGAGATGCAGGCAGAAACAATAGCGACATGACAACCTTGCAAGGAGAGAAGAAAGAGACACTGGTGTGCTCAGAGGAGGACTCATCCTGTCATTCCTTCAGTTTGGAAAACTGAGTTTGAACACAGGACCAGATGGACCTCCCCCCTTTCCCTCTGTCTCTGTAGTGTGATCGTGTGGGAGTCTGGTTATATGGTGCTCCAGGGAACCAGCCAGCAACCAAACAAACAGACTGATACGCACTGACATTTTCTCAAGGAGAGAGAGTTCCTCCTCTTCTCCTTTCTTCCTCCTATCCTTCTGAAAGATGCTGTCAGCGACATCACACTGTGCTTTAGTGACAAACCTGCCTCGCTCAATGCCCAAATAACACACACTATATGACAGGCGAAAACAGGCGCGTGTATGCGCAAACACTGTTAGTGTATTTGTATTTGACAGGATAATAAGCCAGCGTGAGTTCATGTCCATGGTATTTTGAGTTCAGGTCAAGGCTAGGGGAAAAGTCATGTCCATGGTATTTTGCGTTCAGGTCAAGGCTTGCGGAAAAGTCATGTCCGTGGTGTTTTGCGTTCAGGTCAAGGCTAGCGGAAAAGTCATGTCCGTGGTATTTTGCGTTCAGGTCAAGGCTTGCGGAAAAGTCATGTCCGTGGTATTTTGCGTTCAGGTCAAGGCTAGGGGAGAAGTCATGTTTGTGGTACTTTGAGTTCAGGTCAAGGCTAGGGGAAAAGTCATGTCCGTGGTATTTTGAGTTCAGGTCAAGGCTAGCGGAAAAGTCATGTCCGTGGTATTTTGAATTCAGGTCAAGGCTAGGGGAGGAGTCATGTTTGTGGTATTTTGATGCAGTCTGTGAGTGTGGTTTAATGTGGGCTAGGGCTGTGCTACTGTGCTCCTAACCTAAAGCCTGCAGGTAATAACGTATAGTTTAGTCCCCGTACTCCAATGGCCCTCTGGCGGAGAATCTCTCCTCAATAGAGCCAACTCCTCCTCCTATGCCCTTCATATGGTAGCATATGGAGGAGACTTTCATATATCTCGTCCATGACCCCAGTGGGATCCCCCAACCTAGTGTAGAAGCTCACAGAAACACGTAGCTGTAGTGAAAATACCTGCTATACTGCTAGATCCTCCCCGTGTTCTCCAGTAGCAGATGGGTACCCTGCTGTAAACAAGTGACCGTGGTTTTGGAGCGCCATCAGGAACAGCCTAATGAGGAGATCATAGGCACATGACAGAAGCTCCACTGGTACAGACAAATAGTACACTTCTACTTGTACACCACTGTTACAACAGTCCCTACACGGTCCCTACACTGCCCCGACACTCACTACAGTACACTGCCCCTACAACTTCACTACGCTGCCCCTACACATTCATTAAACTGTTCCTACACTATCTCTACACATTCACTACACTGTCTCTAACCCTCGCCCTACCAACATATTTAACATACAAGGACTACCAACTGGGATCCCTGGGGACCCCAAGAATAAACTACTGTAATAAACAACCATCATAACAAAATGTTAACTTGTTTTTTAAAACATTATCAGTTATGTAATTAATGTTATCTGAAAAAAGATAACTGATTATTATTATTTTAGGAAAGTTACAGTTTATTTGTATATTGTGAAAAACGAAAATATATACTTTTCTTTAACACAAATTGCAGCTTTTATACCAAGTACAATCCGCATTAGTACTTAAAAGTTATTTACCATCCTTTGATTCTGGTATCATTTAGTTTACAGTATTTTCAAGTAAACACTATTTGTATTATATTTATATGGTGAAACCATCCGGGGTCATTTTGACCCCAGTATATATATATATATTTTTTTAATTAGATTAGATTCGATTCAACTTTGTCAATGAACATGTACTAGTACAGAACTCCCCAAAAAGACTGTAAAACAGCTGCAGCTCATTCAGAATGCTGCTGCTAGAATGTTAAGTAGGACCAAGAGAACAGAGCACATCACTCCGGTTCTTAAATCTTTGCACTGGCTCCCATTCAGTTACAGAATAGATTTTAAACTGGTGCTTTTAGTTTATAAATCACTGAATGGTTTAGGCCCCGAATACATTTCTGTTATGCTTGAAGAATATAAACCGAGCAGGGCCCTTAGATCCATGAAGACAGGTTAGCTAATAGAGCCCAGAGTCCAAACTAAACATGGTCACGCTGCGTTTAGCAGTTATACTGCACATAACTGGAATAAACTACCAGAAGATCTTAGACGTGCCCCAAATGTATCAGTTTTAAAAACTCTTCTCTTTTCACGCGCCTATGACTGAGCTCTTAAACTTAACCGCACTGTTTAGCCTTACAGATTTCATAGCTTCCTATGTTTTTATCCTGTTTTTATTCTATTAATATTTTCTTATCCTTTGTTTTATTATTATGATGTTGTTTTGATGTTTTCATTTGAGTATTTGTTTTTATGCTATTGTATTTTTATATTTTTTCTTTTTCTTTGTAAAGCACATTGAATTGTTTGTATGAATTGTGCTATATAAATAAACTTGCTTGTTTGCTTGCTACAACGAAATGCAGTTAACATCTAACCAGAAGTACAAAGACAGTAGTGCAACAAGGTCCCTGAGAGGCAGTACTAAGCGATGGGCGGGTGGGTATGGTTAGTGCTGGGTATGGTTAGTAGATGGAAAGAAACTGTTCCTGAGCCTGCTGGTGCTAGAAGAAAGAGACCTGTACCACCTGCCTGATGGTAGGAAATCTATCTACTGCATCTGTGTCTGTCTCCTTCAAAATGACTGACAGAGTCCCCCCCCTTACTTTAAATTATGACCTATGGGAAACATGAACTCAATAAATAGTTCCATTTATTAAAACTGAATAGGCAGAATTGGGTGCTTTTGACTGGGGTCCCTTAGGAGCCCAATACATTTGAATTTTTAAAAAGCATTTATTAAAACAGAAACTGAAAACAATGATATGAAGTCATTAGGAACAAATCATGAAAAATTGGAATGATAGAATAAAGCACCTGTGAGATATGACAAAGTCCACCTCAGGGGTCTGTGGGTACCCCAGTCTGTAGGACGAGGGCAAAACCCTAGGCTGTCCCTAGACCTTCACTACACTGTCCCTGAGTAGGAAAATGTGATTACTAAACTGTATTTATGTGTTGTATAAAATAAGTTGTATCAGGGGGTTTTTTCAGGCAGATTTCTACTAATCTGAATATGTGCACCTGTGTTTGCACAGCATGCAGCCTAATAAATGAATACACTTGTGAATACTGCTCAAAAATGTCTCACTACCCCCCACTAGCCTGGAGTGATACCACAGTGTATAAGTCCACAGATAAACACAGGGCAGAAAAGATGTCTGAGGAAAGAAAATAGAGCCTTATCAAGACACTAACAGCCCAACAAGTCCTGAACCGCGCTGTCTCCACATTCACTGAAATATAGCAAGCTGTGCTAACCTTTCCTCTGTGTGTGTATTGGCAGATGTTGAGCAATAAGAAGGGCTTACTGCCGGAGCCCAACCTGGCCCAGCTGCTGAACAGCATGACCAACCCAGCAGCCCTGCAGGTTCTCATGAGACCCTATCATTCTGGGAAACGAGGAGGTGAAACACCCACAGACAAGGAATTCTTAGCCGGACTTGACTTTTAAGACCACTGTAAATTATGTTGAGATAGAACTCTATAATATCTTGTTTGGCTGTTGATTTGATTGACAGATTATGGAATCCTATTCTCTATGCCCCTAGAAAGATAAAAATGGCTTTTGATTAACATATCCTGTTCAATCATTTCCATGCAGGTTTCTTTTTGATGAATGTCTAATCATATATTATAATGAACGTGTTCTCAGACTTCATCAGAACAAGCAAGCAGGAAGGATTGGAGGCTGGCTGTTTAAAGAGGAGCATGCACAATTACACTGTCTAAAATTAGCCCCTGATTAAATGTTAAACGTCTACCTATTCTGGAGGAAGCTACCGTTAGCTTTGGCTCATAAATTTATTATGAGAAGGTTGTGGATCTCTTGAGTTATCACTAAGACTATATCATTTTTGTATTCAATGTTCTGTTTCAGTTGTGCTGAAGTTTAGTGAAGTCTGTAGTCCACTGAAGTTTGTAGTCTATTGTGGTCTGTTCCATTATATAGTCTAGTGTAGTCTCTAGTTTGTAAAAAATCTGTAGTCTGTTAAAGTCTGTAGTCTATTATTTGCCATTCCTTTTTGTGCTTTCTAATGGCAACATGTTTTTCTAATTTTTTCCATAATTCTCCAAGAGAAAAAGAGATTTATTTACCATGCCCCCCTTCCCTCTCTGTCTCTAGGGAAGTTTGGGCGCCCTCCCAGCCTTTCTCCCTTTCTCAGACCCCCCCTCACAGCAGCCCTGTTACAATTAGGGAAGGTACAACAGGTGAGCAAATGACAGTGTGTATGTACAGGAGTGGGTTACAAGCCTGGAGATATGAGCGTGTTTATCGGTGAGGTGGCATGTTTCAGTGGGTTCTAAATGTGTGTTCTGTGTTGGTCCTGTGTTGTTTGTCTCCCAGAGTGCCTTGTTGGGAAACGGTCTGGTGTTGCAGAACCTCCTGCACATGCAGCTGGCCCAGCAGCAACTCCTTCACATCAAAGACAAGCACATTACTAATGTGAGACATGCCAACGTGTGTGCGTGTGCATGTTGGAGTTTTGTTTGGAAGCCCCTGCTAGTCATTTCTAATTAGATTTAGAACATTAGCTTTGCATTGTTACCGGTCCTGTGTTGCATTAGTAAAAAGCAAACGCTCATGATATGGAAACGTCACTGCTCATAGAGACATAGACATAGCCTGTCCTTTGTTCCTTCCACCAGCACATTTCATGTAGTTTTAAAAGTACATACTTGACAATATAACTAAAGCGAGAGCAAGAGGGAGGGAGAAGTGTTGAGAAATAGAGGGTGTTAAATATGAAAGAGAGCTTTGGCAGTGTGTCCATTGTTATTTCATGCCAATAATTTAATTCCAATTTCATTGAGTGAAGGTGCAACTGAGAGTGATAAGGAGAGATTTAAAAAGAGAGAGAGCTCAGTTAGATTCATTCATCCTGAGGTAGCTCAGTGTGTCTGTGGACCGGAGCCAAGCTAAGTGGAGTTGTTCCATTTCCTCATTAGCCTTACAACCGTTTTCTTTGCTTTTCCTCTAATTATCCAATCATCTTTTTTACTGCGTATGTCCTCTCGCCACTCTCCTTTCTTTCCATGTCTCATTCTGTATTCTCCATCCCCGTTTACTGTATCCCCGCCCTACATTTGTCCTTTTCCTCCCTCTTCCCTTTCCTAGGTACCCAGTCTGCTAGGTGACCCATCTCGTCTCCTGCTACAGAAAGCCCTAGGTCTCAGACCTCCAGCCCCCATGACCCTAGGCAAAGGCCTGTTGGGGGATTCACCCACCGGTGAGTGCCCCTGGCTGTGTTTGGTAGATCCACAGCCGGTGTTGTCGACTTAGCCACCGTTTTGCATATAGCGACTTCTCCCACTCAGTTCTGCCGCAAACGTGAGTGGGAGAAGCTGTCTGCACAACAGAAGACACAGCAAGGGTTCGCAAGCAGTAAAAGAAAAACAAAGGCAGTGGATGAGTGCTTGGTGGGGGACCACACCTGTGCCACACCATGGCAAATTAGGGCTGTGAATTCACTGTGGCAATGAGAAAATGTCAGATAGCAATTTCTAGCGGAAATCAAGTAGCTAATACCAAGCAGCTATCACTGCTAAATTGTTGGCAACACCTTGTTAGCACCTCCTAGCATAAAGATCCTTCCTTTCTGGAGCTAACTGTTCTTCACAGAGATACATACCACATTTACTGTTCAAATACTCCAAAAATGACAGTCAGTGTTTATGGAAAGTAGGGGTACGCCTGGCTCATGGTATGGTACGTATTGCGGTTCGTGGGTCACGGTTCAGTACTGTTTCAGTAGAGCGCCAAAAATGTATTGTCAACAGTTACTGAGGATCTGTTTTTAGTGTATGTGGAAAAAGATCCAACACTAATGCTGGAAGACATGAAAATGCCTGATGAGGGCACCATCTTTAATAAAATGAAGTGCAATACGTAAACATGGCACAAACATTATTTTTGCCATATTAGATAGTTTAGGTACTACCTGGTTGCTGGAATTGGTAGGTAAGGAACATTGGTAACGTGGCTTGAGCATCTTAGATGGTGCTGCAGCCCTATATTATCAACATCAGAGTGCAGGTGCATATCTGTGGCTATACCCACACTCCTTTCCTCTTGTAATTCCATTAGCTCAATCAGACTGCTGCTAATATCTGTTGATTATTGTGATTAATTGATTGATTTGTGATTAAGTTATTTTTAAAAATTATTAAATGATTAATTGATTATTGTGATTAAGTTATTTTAAAAAATTATTAAATGCAACTGTATTCATTATTTATTAATTGGGTGTTGTTGCTGATCTTGCACAATGCTGTGTTTAAAATCAGTTGAGATGGCAGCATTAAATGAAATAGAAAACATGCAAAACTAAAGGGTTTTATGAAGTGCATTTAGCAACAGATGTTTTACAAAGTCGTTTAACTGTATGCTTTAACGCAGAGCTGGTTCAAGGCATAAGCGACATAAGCGGATGCTTAGCGGTCAGGGGCCCTAAATCAAATTTTGCTGAGGGCCCCCTAAAGGCTAGAGCCAGCCCTGCTTTAACATGTTGGAGTTCCCCCGGAATTGCAATAAGGAAGAATAAGGAAAGGTAAGACATTGCCAAAAAACAGGCAACTTTAAAAATAGTTGAAGTATAGCCTGAAGTACTCAGACGACACCCTATAATTCAATACATTGAGGTCAACTTTAGATGCATTTTGCTCTAAGTTTCTATGACACTTGGGGAAAGCTTACTGTGCTCAACTGTAAACTAACTCCTCATGAATAAGTTGCCCACCCGTTTGATGGTGCTACTGCGAACATTACGTTAATGCACCACTCAACAATGCATTAGAGAAGAACGATTTTTCACTTCGCAGCTAATGGCGTTATGCCAAACTAATACGTACCTCTATGAAAAGCAGACACTTGTTTCAGATCAGTTTACAGTGTTGAACACTGCAGTCTCCATCTTTTACATTTTTTTTTTGCCGCATCTTACATCAACCCAACGTATCGATAATTAAATTATTTGCCCACATTTTTCATTATCGGTGTTGTCAATTGGATCAGTTCATTGTTGCTGACCTAGTTGTGTTGTTTCTTTCTTCAGCTCAATCAGATTTATTCAAGAGGCATTCAATACACTGTAGATAGCTATTTATTTAGATTTTTTGTTTTGTTTTAATTTTAATCTGTTTAGGTTCAGGTCAGAACCATAAAAGAGCTCCCTTAATGTACGATGTGGTTACAAATATGGAAAGGTCTTAAAATTATGTCTGGTGGATATGATACATTTTTCATTGTTTGATAGTATTTGTTTGCTAGTAATGTGTTCTTTGCTGAAGGCCCATAAGACATTTTTCATAGGATATTAGCAGGCATTCTTCACAGGGATATTAGTTGTAGAAATCAGGAAAAAACAAACAGGATGATTTTGATCTGCTGCTGACCTATTTTCAATTAATTACAAATGGTACAGTGATATTTAGTTCTGTTATTTTACTTTAAACCATGACAAATCAATAATTGTAAGATGACATTGGTTTTATGTTCTGGACCACAATTTTCAAATAGTTCTACAAATTCTCGGTGGATTGTGATCAAGACTGCCACTGCAGGACATTCACTTATTTGTTATGATATATATTTTTCTACTGTTGCTCTGGCCTTGTGCTTGGGATCATTGTCCTACTGAAAGATAAATTTCCTTGCAGGCTAAATTATTTAAGGGGACTAGCAGGTTTTGCCCAGCTAATGAAAAGCATCTCCAAAGCATAATGCTTCCACCACCGTACTTGACTGCGGGGATGGTGTACTCCGAGGCATGGGCAGTGTTAGGTTTGCTTCACAAATAATGCTTTGAGTTTGGTCCGAAACGCTCAATCTTAGTCTTATCTGACAACAAACCCTTTTCTCATGCAGCTTCCACTTCCTGATTATTGATCCAGCTGTGCTTACTTAGATATCCAAACACTTGTCCTAAAAATCTATTTCTTAGTCAATGCATTTGCAGCAATTCACCTCTAACTTCTGTAGAATGGTATTTGGTCTATATTTTCCTTTAGTAAAAACGCTGGGGTTTTTATTTCCACAGCATAGGGGTAATGTACTTATGCAAGTAACATATTTCAGTTTTGTATTTTCCAATGTAAAACCAATGCCACCACAAATTGATCTTGAGTGTACATGTTTTAAAATACAATATCAAACAAAATCTAATTTGAATGTACCATCTATAATTCAGTAAAATTATCGAATCGGTCAGGGATTCGAATACTTTTGAAAGGCTTTGTTCACCTTACCGGCTCCTTAGTACAGTACTGTAATAATACCGTATCGTCTGTTTTCAGCCCTACTGAAAATTCCCTAACCTCTTAAATAGCCTGCATGTTGATCACAGCATGTGTTCAATACTGTGTTCTTTTGTACTGTAGGCTAGCAGGAAGTGATTCACAAAAGCAGATGGACAAGTCTGAGCTGCTGGTGTGACAAGCCCATCTGCCTGCTCTATCAGCTCTCCTTCACCCTACACCCTCTCTCTGCTTCAGCCTCCTTAGAGTTGGGTCAGGAGTCCATGCCAGCGTCCAGTCAGACCTCAGTTTCGGGAGCGGGCATGATGTCATACCTCCAGGCCCGGGCACACCTGGGCACGCTCATGGGAGCAGAACAGAACGGGGCCTCTGTCTCCACTACGGCCTCTGACAGGCAGCCGGCGCCTCCTGGAACCACAGTGAGCGCTCAGCCCCAGGGTCAGGGCTACTCTCTGGGAATGAGTAGCCCGGGGCTCGGCCCCCCACCGCACAAAACCCCAGGGGGTCACCAGCCCAGCCTACACAGCCACGATAGCATTGAGAGCAGCCCAGCGAGTGGAGTGAGTATAAAGCACAGACAGTACAGGCAGACCACAGACACACCACTCACACACTAGCTCCGTGTGTATCTCTCTCTCCTTGTCAGTCAGTTTCTCTGTGTGTAATGACATGCCTTTGGGTTTTCATTATTATTCCTCTACCTCCGCTTTCATTCTAAAGCCTTTTACAGCAGCTGCAGGGTCACCATAATGGAGCCCAGCTCCCAACAGGGGAACATTAATTAACACAATGTGTACAGTCATGTGAAAAAGTAAGTACACCCCCTGGAAAGTTGTATTCTTTGGCATTTCTGGAAATAGGGATATCTAATATTTGCTTCCACATCATTGGCAGATAAGTAACGTAATTTAAAAAAGGACACGGAAAGCTTATACAACCCTGTTTCCAAAAAAGTTGGGACGCTGCATAAAATGCAAATAAAAACAGAATGCAATGATGTGCAAATCATTTATCCCTGTATTTAATTGGAAATAGTACGAAGACAACATATCAAATGTTGAAACTGAGAAATGTTATTGGTTTTGGAAAAATATATGCCCATGCTTTTGGAATTAATTTGGTGGGACAACCTGTCCAATGTGGATTGCCAGTGGTCTGGACTTTTCTCTGTTTGTAAACGATCTGTCTGACATTGAAATTATGTACTATATATTGCTTGGAAATGGCGTTGTAACCTCTCCCAGACTCATGGACATCAATAGTTTTTCTTCTGAGGTCCTCAGATAGGTCTTTTAATCTGGGTATGGTGCGTTTCCACACTCATGTGGTTAACACCAAACCAGAAGTTTCTAATCTTTATAGAAGGCTGGACCCTCTCAAGTTGCTCTGTAATACCTTTCGATTAGAAATGTTTGTTATTTTATGTGACAGTAAACAGAGGGGTGTACTAAAGTTTTTCACAAAGAAATTGTGTTTGTTTATTTTAATATCATAAATTGCGTTACCTTAATGAAGTTGTGTACAAATATGTAAAAAAAAAAAAAAGATAAAAAAAAGATATATGTATATATATTTCTTTCCAGGGGGTTTACATTTTTCTTTTTACGTGTGTGTATGTGTATGTGTATGTGTATGTGTATGTGTGTGTATGTGTGTGTATGTGTGTGTATGTGTGTGTGTGTGTGTGTGTGTGTGTGTGTGTGTGTGTGTGTGTGTGTTAGTCTGCATATTGTGTGCGTGCGTGCATGCATGCAGGTGTGTGTGTGTGTGTGTGAGAAAGTCCACAATTACATCAGACAATTTAACATCAGGGCAATTTAACTGCCACTGTGGGGGACAGGGGTCCAAGAATTTTGAGTTACCTGGTGAAAGGGTGTTCCATACAGGACTTAGTTTTAGGGTGCACAGCATTGTGATGTTTGTAGGTTACTGTATATTGTTGAATGCATTACTGATGAATTATGTATGTTGTACATAACCTAGAGATCTCCTTCGGACAGTCATTTCGGTACGGCACAGTGTGGGAATATACAGTCACTTTCTGTGTGTTGGAACAATGAACAGCTTGGTCAGTGGAAGCTTTCCCAGACAAACCGTCTGGACATGGCAGCCATCCCACTAGGGCCACACGGAATATGCCGGCTACCTATTCACCCATGTTCTGATAAAGCCCACAGAGCATCCAGAACCAGAGCCAAGTCCCTACCACACTGCCAAGGGATTGTGTCCTTGGGTTGTGGTAACCACCATTGCTTATAATGTATTTGTAATGTGTTTTTATCAATTTTTATTACTTCAAATGAGGCACTTTATTTACTAGTGGCTTACTACTTATATGTCCCATCAACAGCCACATTTCTAATTTCTAAATCACTTTTGCAATTTGCAGTGGTTGTAATTGGACATAGGAGAATGAATGGTTTTGCTGGCAGAGCGCTCGGCCCATGAACTGGTTGCATTCTGAACACTTCTATCAGCCGTATAATTTATACAGCCCATACTGTACCTACACTGTATTACTTTAATACACCTCAGTGGGGATTAAGTGAGTATACACAATGCACACTGAAGGAAGATGTATGTTGTATGCATATACAGTCCACGACACTGCTGCAATAGTCCTAACATCTGCTTATATTAATCGCCGTCGTGTCAAAATGGAATCGGAATACAGTGATTACAATCCTTTGGAATCCAATGTTAGAACATGTAAACAGCTTATTCCAGTGGTGTGTTTGTTCCGTGTTTGAGCCAGCACCAGTAGAACATTTTCTTCGACAAAAGTAAAATGACTTTTGAAATAGGTTTCACATACAGACACATACGATCCCACAGAATCAAAAGGGCTTCCCAAAAACAACACACATGCAGACATATACGATCCCAGAATCAAAAGGCTTCCCAAAAACAACACACATGCAGACACATACGATCCCACAGAATCAAAAGGCTTCCCAAAAACAACACACATGCAGACACATACAATCCCAGAATCAAAAGGGCTTCCCAAAAACAACACATACCGACACATACGATGCCAGAATCAAAAGGGCTTCCCAAAAACAACACACATACAGACACATACGATCCCAGAATCAAAAGGCTTCCCAAAAACAACACACATGCAGACATATGCGATCCCAGAATCAAAAGGGCTTCCCAAAAACAACACATACTGACACATACGATGCCAGAATCAAAAGGGCTTACCGAAAACAACACACATACAGGCACATACGATCCCAGAATCAAAAGGCTTCCCAAAAACAACACACTGTGATAGAATGTATTTTGACTGGCAGTTTTCTGCATTTATTGAAGAGCCATCAGGTAACCTGATCTGAAATGTGTTAATGGATTATTGAACAAGAAAACTAGGGCAACGGTTCTTGAGAAGTGTAGAAACATTTTAATCAAACTACTATATTATTCTGATTTCACAACAATCATATCATTGTGTGTCACCGTAAGTTTGATAATGCAGTGGAGATTTTTTTTATATCAGTGCCAGGAAGTGTATACATTTATTATAATTTAGCAAACGCAGTATTTCCTGTTTAGTGCTATTTATTAGCAAGGTCATACAAGTGGGCAATATGAAATTATATGTTATTCCCTATATGAATATAATTTACTGTATGAATTTTTTTTTTTCCAAAATTGTATTTCTGATAAACATTCCAAATGAAAATGATTAGAATTTTGTGTTGTGACTGAGACAGTCTGGTTCAGTAATGGTCAGAAGGCAATGCCAGTAAAGGGTCATCTATCTCTGTGTCTTTAGGCTCTCAGCAGTCAAAGCTCCCTTCTGGGTGAACCCCCCAAAGAGATGAAGCTACCCTCCAACCCCTACCTGAATCTAGCTAGTGTTTTACCTGGCATGGTAATCCAAGGTAAAGTACACAAACACAAAAAGATTATGAAACAATCTACCCTGCTGCAAAAAATGAAGGGATGACTTAAATCACACATCGGGTCTCGATGAACGAAATATATTAAAGGTCAAACTCTTTACTGTACATTGTGTAATTCGTTGAGAACAAAATGATGTACCAACGGTCAATGGAAACCAAAATCACCAGCCAAGTGAGGGCTGGATCCAAACTCACACCGAAAATCAGAGTAAACAACTGAAATCACAGACTGTTCCAACTTGCGTGAATTTCATCACAGCAACTCATAATGTGACTCAGTAGTGTGTATTTCCTCCACGTGCCTGTATGCACTCCCAACAATGTCTGGGCATGCTCCTGATGAGACGGTGGATAGTGTCCTGGGGGATCTCCTCCCAGACCTGGATCAGGGCATCAGTGAGCTCCTTCACAGACTGTGGCGCTACTTGGTGGCGTCGGATGCACCGATACATAACATCCCAGAGGTTCTCAGTTGTATTCAGGTCTGGGGAACATGAGGGCCAGTCAATGGCATCAATGCCTTCATCATCCAGGAACTGCCTACACACTCTGGCCACATGAGGCCGGACATTGTGCTGCAACAGGAGGAACCCAGGGCCCACTGCACCAGCGTAAGGTCTGACGATGGGTCTGAGGATTTCATCCCAGTATCTTAACAGCAGTCAGGGTACCGTTGGCTAGCATGTGGAGGTCTGTGCGACCTTCTAAGCATATGCCTCCCCAGACCATCACTGACCCACCGCCAAACCGGACTCTTTCACGTCTGTCACATGTGCTCAGTGTGAACCTGCTCTCATCTGTGAAGTGAACGGAGTGCCAGTTGCAGACCTGCCAATTCTGGTGTTCTCTGGCAAATGCCAATCGAGCTGCACGGTGCTGGGCTGTGAGCACAGGTCCCACTAGAGGACATTGGGCCCTCATGCCACCCTAATGGAGTCTGTTTCTGACAGTTTGGTCAGAAACATGCACACCAGTAGCCCGCTAGAGGTCATTTTGTAGGGCTCTGGCAGTGCTCCTCCTGTTCCTCCTCGCACAAAGGAGCAGATACCGGTCCTGCTGCTGGGTTGATAAACCTGTCCTGCTCTTGTGTAACAGCCTGTCTCCTGGTATCTCTTCCATGCTCTTGAGACTGTACTGAGAGACACAGCAAACCTTGCTTCCTGGAGGAGCTGGACTACCTGTGCAACCTGAATGGGCTGCAAGTACCACCTCATCAGTAGTGACAAGGATACTATCAAAACGCAAAACTTGAGAAGAATCAGTCAGGAAGGATAAGGAGAGAGCAATTGTCTGTGGCCCTTTTTTGGTTTGTCTTGCTGTTGCCTCTCTAGTGCACCTGTTGTCACTTTCATTTGCACCAAAACAGGTGACATTGATTCACAATCGCTTATGCTTCCTAACTGGATAGATTGATATCCTGGAAGTCTAATTGACTTGGTGTTATACTGTGATTACGTGTTCCCTTAATTATTTTGAGCAGTGTATAAGAAGTCGTCGAAAGAGCAGATGTTACTTGTTTAAATTTCTCAAGTCGTCAGGGCTTTCTTTAAAAAAAAGTAATTTTAGTCCAATGAACTTTAACAGATGTTTTACCATTTACATATGGCTTTTTGTGTCTCACTGTACACTTTGTGGTTGTTTGCTCCATCATGCAGCCCCGGCGACCAGCAAAGCCCAGACAGGACAAACTCTAGCTGGGGTGTACAGCTGCGCTATACCCCATGTCTCCCAGCCCACCACCTCCCACGCCCAGGCCCCCTACAGCACTGACTCCTCTGCAGACTACAGCCACTACAGCCAAGCATATTCACAGGTAACACAGGCACACGTTAACAGACACATGGTAACCACCCGAAATAATCAAGGGACCTAAAAGTCACTGACGACCAAAACGAAAACATTTGGGATGTAAAATGGGCTCTGCAAGGCAGGCACAAGGGTATCTGCTGGGGTTCCTGACCTTTCTTTCACCACACACCAAAGCAGACACAGCACCAAAGCAGACACAGCACCAAAGTTCAGACTGCGTGCGACCGAAAACGAGTGTGTCTACCAGTATTTGTTTTATGAATGATTTTAATCTACACTGTCTAGCAAACTTTCAACCCACCATTCACGGATCATTCCATTAGCTATTCCCAATGTATTCAGGATAAATAATCTAGGGACTTTTGTTATTTGCAAAGTTACCATTGGTTTCTCATGCAAATCATGGTTACTGAATGTGCTAAAATGGCTATAAATGTTATTTATAAATCAGCTCATTGTAGGCGTTCTACTGTAACAAGTTAACTACCTAACCAATAATTGGATCAAAGAGGAGCAAACCAATCAATGAAAAAGAAAAGGTCTTACGCTTCGATAAAGCGAAAGACAACTGAGTGCACTCTGCCCGCAGCACTTCAAAGTTAACTGTCCCAGTCCAGATGAAAGACCCCATACTAATCAACATGTGTGATAAACATGTAGACTAATGAGATGACTCCAAACAGTGCCAACTCTAATCAGGCTGACTGAAATAAGACACAATCTGGAATTCAGGCAGAAAACATTTCCCACAGTACACTATGCCATAGGGGTGTGCACACAGTTGATGTATATGTGTGTATACGTGGATTGCATACATAAACCTACCAGTGACGTTTGTAGGGTTACATTCTGAAATTCAAATGTATTTAACTGGCATTCTTTTCCTTTGCAAAACACATTGAAGGTGCAAGATATTATTTTTAATGTGCAGCAAATTCTAATTATCAATCAATAACATTTAATTTACTAACTACTATCAAGCATTCACAGATTGTCAGTTGTATAAAGTTTTGAGGTTTGACTGGGCTAATCTAGGAAACATAACTTGTTGTTACCTCTCCAGTGTAGTGTAGTGTCCTCAGTAATTGTGAGTTAAGGAACATTGTCTTGCTGAAAGGAGAACCTCTGCTCCAGTCCAAAGGTTATCCTATATTTGGCTCCGTCCATCTTGCCCTTAATTTGGAAAACTTTCCCAGTTGCTGGCCAATGAAAAGAATCCTAAAAACGTGATGCTGAGACGTTAACATGCTTTACTCTGGGATGGTCTCTCCCATCACGGTCTTTAGAGTTTCTATTGGCCTCTTGGTGGTTTCTCTGACCACTGACCTCATTGCATGGTCACTCAGTTTCGGGAACATGAAATACTTGGTTAATAGTTTTTTATTATACTGTACGTCTCTTATTTTCGCTTGCTTTAGCAATGTAGACGAATGGTTCCCAAGCCAGTGAGGTTCCATTTATTTTTTAATGAGTTTGAGTGGTTTATTCTTTGCTGGTGCTCCCCCACTCTGAATCACTATAGGGCCATAGAGATGTCTCCTCTCAATCTCTCTCTTTCTCTGTCTCTTTGCTTTCTCTCTTTTCAATTATATTTTTTAAAGGTGCTATATATAGGATTTGTAGGGACTATATGAATATCATTGTAACATAAGAAAATGTCTATTTTGTCTATTGTTGTCTTGGTTTGGGAACTACCAGGCCCATAGTGTGTGACATCTTATGTTACAGTTTCATTACATTAGAATTTGTAAAATGGATGATATGTTACTTTTTTTGCAAAACGTAGGATATGTTATGAATTTGTAAAAACTGATCATTTGTTAGGAATTTGCTAAAACATATGATATGAATTTGGTTTGAAACTGAATTGTTGTTGCCGCAATTCACCTAGTTTCCACATGCAGAATACATTCTGCATTATTGCCCCTTTAATTTGAAATCTTTATCGACATGGGAAACATTTGTTTACGCTGACAAGGCAAGTGAAAAATAAGCACGGGATAAGTAATCAATGTAAAAACCAAAATACAAATGAAAGTAAAGCATTTTAAGAATATAAATAAAGATTTGAATATTTGTTATGTTTCCAGTGTTATTTGTGCTCCAGTCATCTCCCTCTTGTTATTGCACATTGCCGTATTTCACCAAACTAATTCAGGGGTTCATCAATGTCTGAATTGAGTTCAGATTCTTTGTTGGTCTGTATCATGTGTGTTGGTCTGTATGATGTTTCCACCGCATTTTTTCTGTTTCCACCTCATGTTGCGCACCTGTTTTCTCTCCAGAGGCAGATCCAGCTATGGGGGCTTCTGTCAACAGCAAGGCCATGTTCTCTAAATCTGTACATTGTCATGGTTGTTCTGGTGGTCAGGTATTCTACCCCTGTGTATTCTCTGTTTAGTGGAACATAGCTTCTGCAGTCAAAGAGGACTCTGTCTAATTTGACTATTTGCATGAATCATTGCAAGTCCTAATTTTGGAAGATTTGTATTTGTCTTACGGAAGCTATTATGGCCCAAATTAGATTTTTGTGCAGAAGATCAAAGTGATGCTGTAGTACAGATCTTTCTAGTACTTTTACGAATTTCTTAATATCAATTATGAAAAGAGTGGAGCTCACGCTGCATCGCTGTATCACCCCAATACTGAGGTAACATCTCTGCGTGTTCAGTGCTAATTTAAACTGTAAATATATTCTATTGTTTGTGTTCCTTTACTTTATAATATCATTTTTCCCTCAAATGTTACATTAAGTTATTTTTTGCTTTGCTAACCAGGAGTAGCCCAGAGGCTGTAGATTACTGTAAATGTTTCCCAAAATCATCTATATACAAATTAAAATGTATGGAGCTCAAATTGATGCCCTGAGTGACCCCTCGCCCATTTGATAAATTCTGT
The DNA here is from genome assembly GCA_016801175.1 of Esox masquinongy. Lineage (NCBI taxonomy): Eukaryota > Metazoa > Chordata > Actinopteri > Esociformes > Esocidae > Esox > Esox masquinongy. Next base: position 1,207 of record JACXGI010002009.1, on the reverse strand, counting down.
ATTCCTTTATGCCAGAAATTAAAATGTCTTTGTGAAAGTGATGTGTTTTGATAAGTGTATTTTTAGATGGACAATTTTAAATCAGGGGTATTCAAATCATACTCTACAAGGTCCAGAGCCATAGATTACTGATCACGCAGATAAAACAATAATTATTAAAATTGAATTTTCTTCCGATTTTAAATAATGGTGTTTTAATGCATTGCTCCCATTTGTCTGGAAAGTGTCCTATGTTCAGCACATAGTAGAAAAGCTTAAGGATGGCTTCCTGAAGTTCAGAACTGCTTTTCTTCAGAATCTCTGTGCCGAACCTGTCTGGCAGACAGGCTTTACCCCATTTTAGGGCTTTGAATATCTCCTTCAGCTCTGTTATAGTGAAGGGTATATTATTATTCTTAAAGAACAGTTGGAATTTTGCAGATCAATGCTGGTCTTTGGGAGTTTGGGGTTTTTGGTTTGACAGATGCCTCAGGTTTTTGTGGTGTGTATCGTAATGGAGACCAGTCACAGTCAAAACTCACAACTTCAAACCGTCTGATGAGGCGCTGTGGTCTTGGTGGCCTCTTTGTTTTGGATGTAGAGGTGCTAGCGGTTGGAGCTTTGAGAACAGCCTCCTTCTCCTGGCGGTCTTCCTCTACTCCCATTGCTGGGGTGGAGGAGCTTCCTTCAAGGACCGTGGGGGGATGGCATTGCCCTCTTCCTCAGCATCTGAAGCTCCTTGTCTCTCAGCCCAAGGCTGTTTCCCTGGCCTCTTATTTTCCTGGATTTGGAGCAGGTGCACCTGATTTAGGGGTAGCTGGTGAGCTGTGTTCAGTGGAAATTGGCCCAACTAAGGCATGTGAAGGCACCTCTGCGCTGTAATATGTTTTTCTCACATTAGCCTTTTTTAGAAGATTGTATTGCCAGTTTCTTGTCTTGCCGATTCTGTTAACTGTAGCAGAATTTTATTCTCTCTTTATCTTTCTCTCACCTTTCCTCCCTCCCTTTCTCTCTCACTCACTCACTATCAGTATCAGGGAAAAGTCCACATTGGAGTAATTACTTGAGATAAGCTCACTTCGGACAAGTGTGCGTGTCCATCTACCTGTAATTGTGTGTGTGTGTGTGTGTGTGTGTGTGTGTGTGTGTGTGTGTGTGTGTGTGTGTGTGTGTGTGTGTGTGTGTGTGTGTGTGTGTGTGTGTGTGTGTGTGTGTGTGTGTGTGTGTG
>JACXGI010002008.1:25190-80922 GCA_016801175.1 Esox masquinongy | reverse complement strand
GCAAAAACAACACTGCACATCACCCAAAGAACACCATACCCACAGTGAAGCATGGTGGTGGCAGCATCATGCTTTGGGGCTGTTTTTCTTCAGCTGGAACCGGGGCCTTAGTCAGGGTGGAGGGAATTATGAACAGTTCCAAATACCAGGCAATTTTGGCACAAAACCTTCAGGCGTCCGTTAGAAAGCTGAAGATGAATAGGAAGTTCACCTTTCAGCACAACAACGACCCAAAGCACACATCCAAATCCACAAAAGCATGGCTTCACCAGACATTTTGGAATGGCCCAGCCAGAGCCCAGACCTGAATCCAATTGAACATATGTGGGGTGATCTGAAGAGGGCTGTGCACAGGAGATGTCCTCGCTATCTGACAGATTTGAAGCGCTTTTGCAAAGAAGAGTGGGCAAATATTGCCACGTCAAAATGTGCCATGCTAATAGACTCCTGCCCAAAAAGACTGAGTGCTGTAATAAAATCAAAAGGTGCTTCAACAAAGTATTAGTTTAAGGGTGTGCACACTTATGCAACCAGGTTATTGTGAGTTTTTTATTTTTCCCCCTCAAAGATTTCAGTTTGTTTTTCAATTGATTTGTTCACGTTATAGGTCACGTTAAAGGTGGAAAAAGTTCTGACATGATTTATCTTTGTCTCATTCTTTTACATCACAAGAACCTGGCATTTCAACAAGGGTGTGTAGACTTTTTATATCCACTGTATTTCATTTCATAGCATAACAACATACTTTTTTCTTTCATTCGTGAATTACATTGATACAAAATAACTATCAATAAAGGTGACGATCACTTTTTCATCAAGTGAAAATACGAGAGAATCGTGGAATCTACCAGAAATAGTCGCAATAATGTGTAACTGTAAACCGTTTTAGTTCAGGCTTACCCTGAATGTTGTAGCCAGCTAAGTTTCTTTTTCTAACACACACTGAATAAATTCAATAGAAATATCATTACAATTAAGACAAAATATAATTTTGATTATTTTAAAAGCTTTGGTTAAAGAAGTAAATGGAATTTTGCCATATCCCCAGTGCTATTCATTCAACTTTGATCGAAAAAAGAACAAATAAAAACATATATATTTCCAAAGATTTCATTATCATTTCATTTTTCAGGTCAAAATAGATTTAATCTAATGTTGTTTTTATCAAAATGTTAACATTTTGTACAAAAGAAAGAAGGTTTTATGATTGTCCCCGGTAGTCACTGTCCACCCTGTTGAGCTGCCTTTAAATCTCTCTAAGAAAAAAAAGCATATTTCCCAGTGACATCACTCTTATGATCTAATGATCTACAACTGGCTAATCTATTGTAGCCGGTTGTATTTATCGAGTTGTGACAGTTAGTTAGCCAGCTAGCTTCTTATCTTTGATGATGGCTACCTTCTTTATTTCAATGTGACAGCCTCTTACTGACAGTTCAAAACAAACATGCATGTGCACAGACATAGCCAGTTACGTTTCTCTGACCTCACTCGCTAGCTTGATACTCCGAACGTCGGGTGCAGAATGTTGTTGCTCTGCTCTGATACTCATGTGATAGTAAAAATAAATCATATTTCATTAAATGATTCTGTTTTTCTGTGGCGACTCATCACAATTCAGCAGCAGCGGGGTGCCATTCTAATTACAATAAGAGGGAAAAACTGCTGAGATTCTAGCTGCGAGGTTGCTGGCTATCTAGGCTCCTGTGCAATCCACCTTGTATTGGTATGAACTGACTGGCTAGCTAACGCAAATCTTGACAATAATGACCCTCAAAATGCATTTAGGTCACGCCATAGAGATTCTTGTGATATGTTCGGTACCCGAGAGGGTCAATCAAGGTTGTTTGCTGGGAATGAGTTCACCTCGTGTGCATGTTGTAACAGAAACATCCTGGTTTGCCGCTAAACACCCTGGTTTAACAGCAATCATCAACCTATGAATTGACAGCTTTCAACATAAATTATAGCCTGAAATGGCTAATTAACCATCAATCATTCTCATGACAAAATCAGCGCAGTTATGGAACACTCTTTCGCGTTTCAGCCCAGAGCCAAAGTCCTTTAAAAGAGCAAGCTCTGCCATTATTAGGATTATTGCTCCGACCCAGAAACACTGGTTTATTTATCCTCTCACTAGTCAATTTAAGACATGTTAGCTAATTAAGATGCCATCGAAATTATAATGACCATTTATGATCTCCAAGTATGTCGATACTATAGGCTTGAGTCACTTAGGAAAAGCAAGGCAAAGCAAGTTTATTTGTCTAGCGCATTACATACACAAAGGCAATTCAAACCTTACAAACACATGAACATAAATAAGAGATAGAAAATGCAGAATAAAATATGTGAAATATATAATACATTAATAAGTTAGTTTTACCATATTTAATATTGTAGTACATTTCTGTGTTATATTCCTCATCATCTCATTTAAATTACCTATTATTATTATAATTGTGGTTCTTGTTACAGAGGCTGTTACGATTGTTGTTTTTCGTGATAATGATGGTCTTATTGCGAGTCAAGCATTCCCATACGGAAATGTAATATATGGCAATATATGTATGTAACTTATATGTCTTATATGAGCATATCTATATATGTACATATACAGTATACATATATATGTCAAACTATACAAGAATTGGCCGTTTTTATTTATGTCAGATTAAAATATGTAATTACCATATATGTATGTACATATATGATCATATATTTTAAAATATAGGTTAAGTCTTTTAATTAGATTTCTGAATGGGTTATCTTATTTTTTGATTGTGGTTTATATGGTCTCCGACCAGATGTGAGTTTGATCATATAGAAACGACATAGATAATATTGATTAATACCAGCTCTGTTGGTGAAATTTTCATACGATCATTTTAAGATCAAATTTGATCGTACGCACATTTCATGAATGAGGGCCAATATTTCACTTAAACAAGCCTTATTGTCAGGGCCTGACTGCAGGGATTCCTTCTAGGCATTTCTATATTTGGTTTTGTTGGGCCCCAGTTAGAGGCAGCTGCCCTGCGTTGTCTCTATTTGGGGATCCTTTTTAAGTTGCCATTGTCAGCCCTCTGTTTTGGATCATTGTTTGTGATGGTGCCTTTTGGTGGTTTGTGAGGATACAAATAAAGGAATGTCAATGCCCTGCTGCGCCTTGGGTCCTGCCTACCAACCATGACACTTTTTAACATGAGTGTAATAAATTAATCAGTACTTATGTTTTTGTTGTTGAACTTCCTTAGCAATTGTTTTTGAAAAAGCTCTAGCAAATATAGAATATAAAATAAAGATGAATTACTTTCAATTTAAAATAGGATGTAATGGTGGATTAATTGCACTCTGAAGTGCCTGTGAAGTGAATAGAAACGTCTGTTCCATTTTCTCTCAATCTACTCATTCTCGTTACATACACCAGGGAGCATTAATTGTAGTCATGTTGTTCAGAATTAATGTCTAGATATAGTAGCCAAGGAGAGGTGAGGTTGGGAATGTGATTATTCCATATGTAAGTTTCTTAATCCTTGTCCTGGAACACAGAGCATATATGTGGGCAAGAAAGATAGAAAGGAACCTGAGATAGAAGGGGAATGAGAGAAGGAGGCATGACAGAAAGAAATGAAAGAGATGAACTAAAGAAATTTATTTTTATGCCAACAGTGGAAAGAGAGGGAAATAGGGATTGAGAAAGAAAGGAAGGAATAGGGGATATATGAAAAGGAGAATTATGTAGGGTTTTAAATTACTACTACTGTATACGTAAACTAGACCAGACACATTAAGTGTTTGAACTTTGCAAAATATATTTACACAAAAACATGTTGTTCATTCATTGTTTCTAAACTCTGATTGGTTTGAGAAATATAAATGAGGAGGGATTATGCAAATATATTTACCAAAAATATTGTTCTATGATTTTTTTTATGACTCAGAAACAACTTTCTACATACATGTAGTTCCAGTACTAAGAAAAGACTGCAATTTAGGTAAAAAATGACAATCCAGTGTTTATCTCCAGGTCAGATTCCCTAGCAAGAGCTAGCTATCTCAGTGTCTATATGTTTAATTTGTTTCAACCTGTCTCTAAGTTAATATACAGTTAGGTCTGGAAATATTTGGACACTGGCACAATTTTCAACATTTTTGCTCTGTACGCCACCACAATGGATTTGAAATGAAACAACCGGGATACAGTTGAAGTGCAGATTTTCAGCTTTAATTCAAAGGGTTGAACAAAAATATCATATGAAACATTGAGGAATTGCAACCATTTTCATACCCAGTCCCCATGTGTCAGGGGCTCAAATGTAACTGGACAAATGAACACAATCATAAATAAAATGCTCATTTTTAATACTTTGTCGAGAATCCTTTGCAGGCAATGACTACTTGAAGTCTGGAACGCTTGGACATTACCAAACGCTGGGTTTCCTCATTTGTGTACCTTTGCCAGGCCTTTACTGCAGCTATCTTCAGTTGTTGTTTGTTCGTGGGTCTTTCTGCCTTAAGTCTTGTCTTCAGCAAGTGAAATGCATGCTCGAATTGAAATCAGGTGATTCACTCTGCCTTTGCAGAATATTCCAATTCTTTGCCATAAAAAACTCCTGGGTTGTTTTCGCAAGTTTTGGGTTATACTTCAGAATTCATCCGGCTGCTTCTGTCTTCTGTCACATCATCAATAAACACAAGTGACCCAGTGCCATTGGAAGCCATGCATGCCCATGCCATCACACTGCCTCCACCCTGTTTTACAGATGATGTGGTATGCTTCGGTTCATGAGCCGTTCCAAGCCCTCTCCATACTTTTTTCTTCCCATCATTCTGGTACGATTTGATCTTGGTTTCATCTGTCCAAAGAATGCTGTTCCAGAACTGGGCTGGCTTTTTTAGATGTTTTTTGGCAAAGTCTAATTAGGCCTTTCTATTCTTGAGGCTTGTGAATGTTTGCACCTTATGGTGAACCCTCTGTATTTGCTCTAGTGAAGTCTTCTGTTTATGGTAGACTTGGATAATGATATGCCTACCTCCTGGAGAGTGTTCTTCACTTGGCTGGATGTTGTGAAGGGGTTTTTCTTTACCTTGGAAAGGATCCTACGATCAACCACCACTTGTCTTCCGTGGACGTCCAGGGCTTTTTGTGACGCAGAGCTCACCAGTGCGTTCTTTTTTTCTCCGAATGTTCCACACTGTTGATTTGGCCACTCCTAATGTTCCTGCTCTCTCTCTGATGGATTTTATTTTTGCAGCCTAAGGATGGCCTGTTTCACTTGCATTGAGAGTTCCTTTGATTGCATGTTGTGGGTTCGCAGCAACACCTTCCAAATGCAAATGCCACACCTGGAATCAACTCCAGACCTTTTACCTGCTTAATTGATGAAGACATAATGAAGGAATAGCCCACACCTGTCCATGAAACTGCTTTTGAATCAATTGTCTAATTAAAGCTGAGAGACTGCACATTAAGCCCATATTCATTATTTAACTGTAACTTGAATATATTTTGGTAAACAGCTTATGTCAGTGTCCAATTAGTTCTGGCCCTAACTGTAGCTGATTCACATTTGGCCTGCGTGTCAGGATATCGTCCGGTGGAAACAGTCAAAATCAACTTGAGTGCAATAGTGTGTTCAGACACACGCACGGCCGATTTAGTCACAATGTTAGAGTAAGCCAATGCACTACACCTATGATATACTAGATAAACTGCACTAACCTGGAGATTATCTTTTAATTAAACATATTATCTGACTTAAAACATTTTTTTTTACATCATATTAGGTTGGCTGACGATCTTACTCAGTGGGAAGAATATGCAAAACATAGACATTTGTGATGGGGCAAATATTTTTTCACAGCACTGTGACCGATCCCTTGTCCGTCCCTCCATTTCAGCGTTGGGGGCATAAAATAAACCTGCACTAGTGAAGGAGTTCCCAGAGAGCTCAAAAGAATAGAAGGCTGACACAACCACTCCTAACCAAATCCACCTTGGAAATTATTCAATTCTCTGGTATATCATCCCCTCATTGCCAAGTCTATATTATTAAGTGCTGGTTTCGGCCTGGGAAGATGGTGGAGCTATGTGAGAGGATGGCTTACAGGGTCTCTGAACTCAGCTTGTCAGTAGATAGACACTGTGCTGGACCCCAAGTCTGCAAGTCAGCACTGAACACAGATGTGAAAGCCTTCACATTATACATTCATATTCCATTAGGGATGCTCCCGCCACCCCTGTAATGTATGGGTGCTCTGAGACATTTAGCCTTTCCCTGGGTTGGATTCTCAAAGGGAAAGCCCAGCATCTGAGCATGTTAACCACTCTGGCACTCAGTTTTAAAACATGTTCCGGTTTACCAACCTACACTATTGGCAAGTGGTGATGTGTGTAGATAATTCAACAACATTGTATGAAATTGTGCCTGCAGATAAATCATACTCTCTTAACATTCTATTACAAGCATGCTAGAAAGGTATGTATTGCATACTGTAATATGAAAATGGGTTCAGATCCAGAAGCAACATTTGGCAATACATCATATCATTTCTAACTTTTGAGTTTACATAGTTGACCTACAAATTTATTACTAGTTCAGGAAGTTTAAAGAGGGAGTAAAGACAGAGGACTGTAGGCAGGTAATCTTTGATTCAGTCATGGACTGTATGTCATCTAACATCATAGCTACTTGTTCAGAAGGGGTGGAAATGAGGCCTTGAGGCAAGGGCTGATTAGTGCACGAGTCAAGCTGCTTTTCTTGCACTTGACAGATGGCTAATTTCATTAGTACAATTCCAAGTTTCCATGATGTAATGACTTTTGAAAGGTTTATTAGAACAAGTTAATTGTGGTCTTGATTATTGTGTTCCAATAGACAAATTGATTTACTTCTCTGTACACTTGTATGGACGTTTGTAAGGGAGTGTGAGGGAGAGAAAATGAGAAGGGGAGAAAAAAACTAAGTTGTATTTTAATAGCTTCTGTACCTGTATGTGTTTCTGAACAAGCAGACCAATAAATGTGGTGTTTATGCTCTAGTGAATGCTTAAGTTTTGGAAGCCTGCAGGTACTGTATGTGCTTGTAGACCCACCTTTTCTTCAAGCTCCCAAGTCTCTAAAGTTTCTTTTTTTCCCAGAGGTGTAATCCTCTCCATGCAGTGATCTGCCTCTGGGCTCAGATTGAATCGATTACAACCATCCACATGGACAGGCCCCTTGGGTGGCAGGACTATAATAACCACCACTCACCGCTACTAAAGAGCCATCAAACCCAATTCACTGAGTGGAGGAAAAAGCGGGTCTGAATCGTACCTTGTAAAAGGTTGTCATCACCACTTAGGAAGCTGGCTTGACATTGAGATATTTTACTTTTGTCTTTAGTCACCCCAAATCTATTCTCTGTCTCTAAAGCTACAGTGGTCAGATATTTAGTTGCATGGCAAAAATAACATCCTTTAAGAGATGCTTTTACTGTATGAAACATTTTAACTTTATTTGATGATGGTTTGTTGACTAGGAAATTAATTTGGTCAAGGACGATCCAATTGGAATCCACCGGCAGATTGCTTGAAGTTATGAATGTGTAAGCTGTGAGAAGTAATTTTTTTTCTGTTTTAATTGCAGACTGAGGCTTCTGTGAGTGTGAAGCATGAATAGTTTTATCCTAGTTGTTGCCATTGCCCTTCAAACAGCATCAATTATCCAGCATGTTATCTTAGAGCTGTCAGAAAGTATTTTTTAATCTACCTTCATCTGCATGCAGTCAAACATTTTAATGAAAAAAGTTAGGAAGAATGCATTGCCACCATTCATTTCACGATATTAGTCAATTCATTTAAATGCCCTGATAAATATGATAAAGGATGCTTTCAGTTGTTTCAGGTACATGTCTACCTTGGGAACCTCACTGCTGCTATCCCTGCATTTCAGTTGCACATGCACCTTGCACATTCAATTTGCCTCTTTGAATGCTTAGAATTGCCATCGTACATGCATTTTTAAATATGTTACACACAGTACACATGTCTACCTCGGGGACCTCATTGGTGCTATCTCTGCATCCCGGTTGCACATACTACATTACTCCTTCAGTTGGCCTCAATTGCTCATCTAGAATGTCATTTCCCATTTGTACCCGCACAACTATTTATTCCACTTGTAATATACATATACTTAATACTTGTACATTTTCTGCCCTCTTCTATTTGCACTTCTGGTTAGATGATAACTGCATTTTGTTGTACTGTACTTGAACTTGTTCAATGACAATAAAGTTGAATCTAATCTGATCTAATCTAAATCTCTCCATGGAGTTTGGTTTTAAGTGATACTTTGCCTTAAAGAAGTAGCCCGAAACAATACAAATGACGTACATAAACAGTGATTTTAATGTATTGTTTTCATCCTAAATATTTGATAATATTCAAAATAAAAAGAATTAGGTGTGCATGTTGAAAGGAAAATCATCATGCATATTATTCTCTTCCCGCTTCCATTTGTAGGGCCAAAACATAGAAACTACCAGCAACAAATTTAAAAATGTGCAAGCTGACCCAGAGAATTCTTTTCACACTACGTCCATATTTACATATATCTGGACACATTTCAATGACCTTAGGCCTAGTTCACATGTAAACAGGTATTTTGGAAACAGGTTTTTTTCTCCTTTGTTCTTAAAATTTTTTTTGTCAATACAAGCACTGTATAAAAAAAATCTCTGTCCACATGAAAACGCAAAAACACACTGTCAAGCACTGTCAAGAGCATGCCAAACCAACAGGCGGCAATATAACCACAACCTAAAAGGCATGTTGGCCAATCAGAAGCCTAGTTATCTATGTTCCTCAACATAGTGGGAGAGTAACTGTACATTTATGTGTAAATGTAAAAAGTCCTGTTAGCAAGATTAAAACCAGCACTATTGTGGCTACATCTGCCATTGCCCAAAATGACCTCATATAAACAGGAGATAACAGCGCACACTGACGTCAAACAAAAGAGATAACGCACTGACGTTACAAGCCAAAAATTCTGTTTTCCCTGTCTATATGTCAATACTGAAAATGGCGTTTCTAAATATCTTCACCCTGGAAGGAGTTTTTCAAAAGGTCCGTTTTCAGTGACCTTAAACGCAGTTTGTGTGTGGATGAAAGGCCAAAATGTATAGAAAAACCCCAGTTTAAAAAAATACATTGCATAAATTGGGAAAGGTGTTAATAACACAGTGGCAAAGTCACTGCATCGCAGAGTCCCCACGAGTGAGGTGGCAGGAGCCCCTCGTCGTCCTGGGTGCTCCTGCTCCCCTGACCACAGGAGGTCTTCAATGAGCCCCCAGTGGTCTGTCGGCAGGGGCACCGCCTTCCCTCCCTCGCACAAGACCCAAAAAATGTAATGGGGTTCTCTTGGGCTGGCTGCTGGGCCTGTGCGTGGAAATGCCGATTTTGTCCCTGGCTTGATCCAGGGCTAGACCACAGAGGTACTCCTCCTCAGAGACCAGCACCTTGCCTGCAAGGAGTTCCCCCATGGTCCAGCTGTGCTTGGTCCTTGATTGTTGGTGGATCATTCTGTCACGGTGCAGGTGAGGCAGGACACGTGGAGCAGAACTCGAGTAGGGAAACATCCTTTTATTACTTCTTGGCATAAAACAAAACAACAAAAGGATAGGCACACCACGAACTGAAACAATGATCCACAAAATTGGGGCCAATCTAAATGGCAGATTTTTTTTCCTGCAAAACTCTGAGTTTGTAACAATTTGTACCTGTTTGGTTAATTACTACGTATGAATCAGAAAGAAAAGTCCATTTACGTTAAGCCCAGCCCTTGGTTACACATCTATTTTTTCCCCCTGAAGTTTGATTACATAACAACCTGAATACAACTGGAAATAGATTACTTTTTTATTAAATAGTTTTGTCAGAAATTAATACCAGAAAAGGGGGCCCCTCCCAAAATACTTACACACCCAAACACACCCACGTTTCTCTCAAATGAAATATCAGTTTTGATGTCAGCTAGGTGCAGTAATATGGTCTTCAGTTTACAGTAATTACAGTAACAAGTTGTATACAAAGAAGTATGAAGAACAATAGAGAATAGAAAAGTCATGCTCCAGTGTTGTAAAATTATGTTTTAGCAATAAATCATGTTTACACTTTCCTCAACATTGTGTGTTTTTATGCACACGCAAAATTGATTAACCTTACAAAAAAGGTTTTACTAACCCTAACTTTAACCCAACCAAGTCTGAACTGTAACACAAAAGGCTACAACAATCTACTTACAGTTTATATTTAACACCTGAGTTGGGCTACCTTTGAAATGTTATTAGTTGTTGAGTTACTCTAGTGATGAAAGAATAAACTGCAAGGCTTCCAGAAAATAATTAGTCTAGTTGCAAGAAAGAGAGAAAGTGAGCTGCTTGCAGGCCAACTGCACAGCAAGAAAGATTTTCAATTCATTGGTTTTCAATTCATTTTCAATTCAATTGGTAGTTAGCTGTTATTTCAATTGGTAGTTTTATTGACTGTAGAGGCCAAAGCCACCGAATTCTTGTAGTTTTCACTTGAAAGAATTAAGCCATCTATCACAAATTTTGCCACAGGAACATTTGAGCCATTGCAGAGCAGAACAGACTCACCCTAACCGCTACTGTAAGTTGACAAATGATGTCAAGGTAAAAAACTGCACATCGCAACTTTCTAGCATCACATGAAAAGGGGTTGGGAAAGCAGTAATTTCTCCTAATTGCTGCCAATCCATACCACACAATGTATCTCTGAAGCTCTAATTTCTAATCTAAAAGGGTTTTAGTGTCTTCAAAAAAAATCGGAATGACAGAAGATGGACATTTGTTTTACTTAATATTTCAGTCCAAGGGCATCTCATGAGTATGAAAAAGGGTTACAATGCCATCGGACATCAACAATGATTGACTGCTGTTCTCAATAATGACTACATCACAATGTCATACATTTTAACACAAAATTTGACTAGCGCTGTGACAAGGCCACAATTGGCCTGGATTATGTATACACCTATGCCCAATGGTCTTTCGTCTTTCCCGCTTCTTACTGCTTCTCTTTCATTGATGTAGCTGCTGTCGCTGCTGTATTATGGGAATTAGAGTTTAATTGCAAAGACAGGTTTTGTTTTCCATCCAGCCAGTCATCATTTTTTTATGGTTTTGGACATAGCTCATCTGGGATATTAATTTGATCCGTGTCAGGGTTGGAGCACATACACTCCACGGACCTTGACGTGTAACTCTCATCAGTGGTGGCCCACCTAGTAGGGAGCTAGGGGAGGAGATCCACTTGTGATGTTTTTCCTTGAGGGGAGGCTGCCCCAGTACAATACTAGGAATTTCATCACATGACTTTTACGCCCCAGTGTTGATGGACCACTTTTTGCCTAGATGGTGCCAAAAACAGGCGATATAGTCACTCATTCACTATTACCATCAATCAATCAATCACATTTATTTTATAAAGCCCTTTTTACATCAGCAGTTGTCACAAAGTGCTTTTACAAAACACACAGCCTGAAACCCCAAAGAGCAAGCAACAACAGGCTTGATGCACAGTGACTAGGAAAAACTCCCTAAAAGGGCCGAAACTTAGGAAGAAACCTAGAGAGGAACCAGGCTCTGAGGGCTGGACTGTCCTCTTCTGGCTGTGTAGGGCGAACATTGTAAGTGTACAAATTGTAATAATTAATAAATGCATGAGGGCCGTGTCCAGAGTCAATAAAACATAATCCAAGTTAGCAGTATGATCAGATGGACAAGGACAGGGACAATAAGTGGGGGGAGGAATGGTCAGTGGTGTGGCAGCCGAAATCATCAGGTATCATCAGCAACACAACAAGGAGGACTTTGGACAGGGACAGCTACGAGTCTTTTGGGCCTGATAGTCCTGAGGTGTGGTCTAAAGGCTCCTAAGTTTAAAAGGAGAAGGACATAAGGAAAATGTTGAGAGCGTATTCCTTAGATTTACAAAGGAGAAGGAGAAGTGACCCTATTCCACCGGCACAATAATATAGCAGTGTACAGCAACATAAAAATATAACAGCGTAAACATCATGGTGATACCACAGGACTAAAGAGAGATTGGACAAGATAAAGATTACATCTGCATTAAACATGCTGCAGCATCAAAAAACAGGACAGAGGAACGCAATATGCTCATAACTTACTCGCTACTGGAAGAGATAAAAGTATGGCTGTGTGGCTGTACAATTCAGGAATACTTTGCAAAGGTAATATAACTATTAGCTAGGGTGTTACTTAATGCTAACATAGGATAGAGCTAGGCTGTGCTGAGAGGGATTTTTTAAAACAAATTGACTATATAGTTGAACTTTTGAGCTGGCAGTAAGGGATCAAAAACTGAGAGAACCAGAACTGTTTTCGGTCCCTTCTTTGGACTGTATAATTAATGAAAGACCAATTTAACTTCAACCAATTTAACTTTTCTCTATAATGCAAGGTAATAACTCAATATATAATTTTCTGAGTTTTGAGAAATTTACTGCGCATATTTTGATGAGTTACATGCATTTGTTGTACTGCTGTCATAATGCCAGAACTGTATTCTGCTGTTTCTTGTTTGACCACCTGTTTTAGCCTCAGTAAAGACTTCCATGGTCAGTGGAAGTAGTTTAGCTATAGCCATAAACATAATGTCTGAAAAGGAACTAGTCATGAATTAATAGGCTATGTAAAATGTATCATAAATATATAGGCTAATGGGATAACAATTGTTCATTTATACAGTTTCAACTCAAAATTTCTTGGTGACATTCTCAATTATTTCAAATGTATGGGCTACTAATGCAATATATTGTTTTATTCTTTTTGTTTTGGAAATTTGGGAAACATTTAATAATTGAAATCACAAACGAGACATCTCTCGCTCTTACTTTTCCAAACAAGTTATGTGAATAAGTTATGTCTCTAATTGTATTTTTATTGTTCCAGCTATCAATATTCATTAGTAGACTTCAATTTTAATGTCGTTAGCTAAAGCCATGCTTCCCACCAACTGCATTATTTATTTTCACCCTGCGTGTTAACAGAGTGAAAGATTAGTGAAAGATTAGTTGCTATTTGTTATTTTTAAGGGACTGCAATGCATGTCAGTTGATATAAAAAAAATCTGGCAACATTTGGTACCACCTCTACTATATAGCAAATCAGGAGTCACCACTGACGCTCACTGAGAAAGGATTGGAAATCTCTCTTAAGAATGAAATGCACCATAAAAATTTGTAAAAAACATATTATTGTGAATTTGAATGGATCTCTATGGTTGAAAAATGCAAGTTGTTGCAACAAACAACCCTTTGTTGCTTGAACAACAAAAGCTCCCAGGAGCTCATGCAGTCAAACAACATGCTATTCAAACAGTTATTACAGTGACCATTGTCATTTCATTTGGTTGGCCAATGACCATCATTCAAAATGTAATACCATGGCCCTAGACGGCACAAATTAGTTCAATATTTATTTTGTGTTTTGGATTTTGCTGTGCCCAATAGGAACAGTATAGCAAATGTCTGCCATTTTTGGAGTCACATTTTGTTTTTCAGGCTAGGTACTGTATCTCTATGAGCATTTGTGACAACTGCTGATGTAAAAGAAAATATGGACCATATTAAATAAAATACATGGCTGAAGTGGGGTGATGTGGCCATTCACAGCATTGAATGAGCATTGTGAGTTAGCATATCTACTGTTGTATTTTTGCTAGTATATATCATCATTTACATTTCGGGTACACCGGGCTCACTTGTAAAAGAGACATTTGATTTACATGTATCCATAAAATTTAAATAAATAACATTTGCGTGCTAGCTCAATTATTTTATTTGCTACTTAATTAATTAATTGGAAAGTAGGGCATATTTCTTTACTGGTCTTAAGTCACTGGGAAGAATTTTGCGAATACACACTACCAGTTCCTGGAGGAATCCTGTCTCCATTTAAACCCAAAATGTTTCTTAGTAAAGTCCCTCCTATAAGGTTAACTTTGAATGGAAATAGTTCCAGGCTCATATGCACTCTAGGCAATAGACTGGAGAAGAGGTTAATATGAACACATCAAATTCTCTACTGACATACTGTTATGCTCAGCACATAATTGTGAAAATAGTCTGGACAGCACCACTCCCTATCTCTCTCTCCAGTTAATGTCAGCTCTCCCAGCTCTTACTTGCTGCTATCTGTGAGCCCTCTCCCTCTTTTTCTATTTCCTGTAACCGGGGGGAAGGGGGAGGATACATCACACATCCATAATTAATGAATGCATCACATTAATGAATACATCACATATTCATAATTATGCATTTCTGCAAAGTACAGATCAGGGACCCATGAGGTCATTCTATTACCATCATTCTGTTAGCGACTGTTGATCCACTTCACTTAGTGTAGTTAATCAACCAAAATAGAATTGCTATCTGAATTTGGGATATCCTAGATTAATCTCAATCTTTCTGTAGACCTCATTATACCTTCAGATTAGATACTTAACATGATTTTGGAAAACATGGTCGGATAAAAAAAATAAACAAATTCATCAGCAAGATTTTCATCTCAAATCCAAAATG
This sequence comes from Esox masquinongy, assembly GCA_016801175.1. NCBI lineage: Eukaryota > Metazoa > Chordata > Actinopteri > Esociformes > Esocidae > Esox > Esox masquinongy. The sequence continues at coordinate 66,305 of JACXGI010002008.1, read as the reverse complement.
TTTGATTATAATGCACTTTGCTTTTTCTTATTCTATGACTGAACCTCTGGACCAAGTGCTGTTTTAGCGTGTCACGTGTTTGGTCCTCTAGACACTGATAAACTATGTTTGGGACAGGTTTGAAGTTGAAGCTCTATGGTTTTGTGCGCTTTAAGGGGCTGAATGTGATTTGTCCTATTCAGTAATTCAGTAATAGTTTGGCCATAGTCAAGGTCCTCTTGTGTAGCAGTAAATCCACATTTCTCTGTCAATCACTTGGGAGAGGAATGCATGGACAGAAAAGGAGGCACAGCAATTGACACAGAACACTTTAGAGACCTAGAACATCCAAAGGCCTTCCTGAAATTGTCTCTGTTATTATTTGATAAAAAAAAATGTATTTATCTCGGTTCTGTGCATGCTCTGTAAAGGGCATTTTTTATTTTGTTGAAGTGCTGGAGAGACTTAAAAAAATAACTCAGGCTATGTAATTCAACAACAAAAGGAAAATGCATGAAATCATTGTTCCACGTAGCCAAACAAATCATTTTATATCCTGCAAGCTTCTGGCCTTCTGTGTTGGACAATGATTTTTAGCTAAGGAGCTGGCTATTACCGATATGGTTCTTTAGCAATAGTTTAATTTGCTGGGATGGTCAATGGATCGGTTCTCCTGGCTGGTTTTTCATCTTTACTGAAAAGGACCTATAGATTTTTTTTAGCTCTTTTTCAGATTACTGACCAGTCAATGAACAATTGTTACTGACACAGTACAGTGGCTCTAATCGAGGACTGACATTTTAATTCAGGCATTGCTCAATACAGTCTCTTTGACTATGTAAAGCTGACAAATCCCTTAGATAATTACATCAAAAATGCTATTGACAAACCCTGAAGATCAATGAACTGAGCAAACAGTTTGCACACTTGGTGCTGCCTGTAATAATAGAGATGGCATTGAAAATGACATTAGAGGCTAGAGTTCAATATTCCGATACATAATTAGCATCAACACATTATTGGTTATGCCTGTATAGAGCAGAAGCCTGACATCAGGGTACTGGTGAGTTGATGGGAGATATGATTGGTCAGGTCTTTCGCTTTGTTCTGTTCTCTCTGAAATTAAACATTTTTGACCCCTCTTTGAGTCTTTTAAATAATGTTTCTTTGAAGTAACCGTATGCAATTTGGCATTTGAGAGCTACCTGAGGGAGGGTTGCACTCGATGTACACATAGGTTAATGGGTGCTGGCAGTTGCTATGTGACAGCCAGTGGTAGATTGTTCATTGCTGTGAAAAAGAGCTCTTTTGGGAGTTGCCCTCAGAGTAGTAACCACATCTGACCCTTTGGCCTTAGCCTTCCTCTATAGAAAAATACTGTCTCACTTGTTTGTCTTAATTAGAAATTTCGATAAGCCAGCAGCCATACCACCTTGCACCTCGCTGTTTGGAAATGATTGGAAATACAGCTTAGGGCTTAGAAAATAACCTAGACGTGTAAAGAGACTACTTGGTGGTACAAAAAAAAAGGCTTTCATCTTGCTGCTAGACATTTGCCAATTAAATAATTGACTCAATGGAAAGCCCTTGATCATTTAATTTGACAAATTCTACAGGAACTAAATAACAGAAAGTCAATTAACATGCAAAACTGACATTTAATTCTGTGATTGCTAAGCTTAAAACAGAAAACCCATTACAGGTACAAACCATAGCTGAAATGGAAAAGGACCTTCTGAAAATCAATATTCCTGATTATGATCAAAACAACACAATTAGAATAGCTAGTCAAATCAACAACCAGTTGTCTCAGGTCGTCAAACCAGTATACCCATTGTCCAAACAGCCTTCCGAGTCCTCCGAGCCTTCTAATTGGCTGCACTTATTGGCTCCTTATTAGCTGCATTTTTGTTTGCTACATGGTTAGTTCTGAGACTCCTTCCATTGCAGTATTTCAGGTGACATCAAAATGGATTATGTTGTAAGAAACTATGTCACCAGGAATTGGATAATTTTTAACCAGTGTATCGAAGCCAGTAACACATTTTCTAAATGTAGCTTTACATGTGCTCTGACTCTGGCCAAACCCGTCAGTTTCTGGGAGCAATCAGAAGAAATCCATGGGTTTTTGTGTGTGAAAAGACATGCGAAGGGTTACCAAAATGTAATTTTCTGTGATACTATATTTTTTTTTGTGGAAGTGAACGTAAACTCCAGACAGTTGGGAAGCAGACCAGAAAGATAATCTACTTGTTAGCCTCCTAAACTGTATATACAATGACATCCAATCCACCATAACCACTCTCATCACCACTGACCCACCAATGGCCTTTTCACAAAATGAACCACAAAACTGAGTGTCAGACTTGCCCTATGCTTGTGGCATATTTAAAGGGAGGCCAAGGGAAGCCATTATTTTCAAAAAGTTTCACCAATGTATTTTGACCATATATAAATGTCTCTTTCATTTCAACTCTGTGTTTTACACAACTCTGTGTTCGCAGCTAAGTCCAAAACGACTACACATTAATAAGTCCCAGTTTTGTTTGTGGATCACAACACTTATGTTTTACATTTTTATCGGCAGTAACTTAGGTTTATTAATAATTTAAACAGCACCACATTATTTGGAGAGAACCCACAGCTACTGTTATTACTATTTAGGACACTTTTAGGACACAATAAAAGACGAATGGCATAGTTACAAGTACATTCAGTAGTTATTGAGCTTCTTTCAAACACCACAGTGTACACGTCATGTCATTGACCCTTACGTACTGTAGCTAGCCATGAATGGATTTTGCATTTACTTTATGGGTTAGGAATGTTTTTAAACCATCGCTTTCTGCTCCAATACAGATAACAAAACGATTAGGCTTTTGTCTTTAAAGCACATACATTTTTGCTGAATTACTATCATTCCAATTGATTACATTTCCTGGATCCTTGAGAATTGACTTGGAAATATACAGTATCTCACAAAAGTGAGTACACCCCTCACATTTTTGTAAATATTTGATTATATCTTTTCATGCGACAACACTGAAGAAATGACACTTTGCTACGATGTAAAGTAGTGAGTGTACAGCTTATATAACAGTGTAAATTTGCTGTCCACTCAAAATAACACAACACACAGCCATTAATGTCTGAACCGCTGGCAACAAAAGTGAGTACACCCCTAAGTGAAAATGTCCAATTTGGGCCCAAAGTGTCAATATTTTGTGTGGCCACCATTATTTTCCAGCACTGCCTTAACCCTCTTGGGCATGGAGTTCACCAGAGCTTCACAGGTTGCCACTAGAGTCCTCTTCCACTCCTCCATGACGACATCACGGAGCTGGTGGATGTTAGAGACCTTGCGCTCCTCCACCTTCCATTTGAGGATGCCCCACAGATGCTCAATAGGGTTTAAGTCTGGAGACATGCTTGGCCAGTCCATCACCTTTACCCTCAGCTTCTTTAGCAAGGCAGTGGTCGTCTTGGAGGTGTGTTTGGGGTCGTTATCATGTTGGAATACTGCCCTGCGGCCCAGTCTCCAAAGGGAGGGGATCATGCTCTGCTTCAGTACGTCACATTACATGTTGGCATTCATGGTTCCCTCAATGAACTGTAGCTCCCCAGTGCCGACAGCACTCATGCAGCCCCAGACCATGACACTCCCACCACCATGCTTGACTGTAGGCAAGACACACTTGTCTTTGTACTCCTCACCTGGTTGCCGCCACACACGCTTGACACCATCTGAACCACATAAGTTTATCTTGGTCTCATCAGACCACAGGACATGGTTCCAGTAATCCATGATCTTAGTCTGCTTGTCTTCGGCAAACTGTTTGCGGGCTTTCTTGTGCATCATCTTTAGAAGAGGCTTCCCTCTGGGATGACAGCCATGCAGACCAATTTGATGCAGTGTGCGGTGTATGGTCTGAGCACTGACAGGCTGACCCCCCACCCCTTCAACCTCTGCACCAATGCTGGCAGCACTCATACATCTATTTCCCAAAGACAACCGCTGGATATGACGCTGAGCACGTGCACTCAACTTCTTTGGGCGACCATGGCAAGGCCTGTTCTGATTGGAACCTGTCCTGTTAAACCTCTGTATGGTTTTGGCCACCATGCTGCAGCTCAGTTTCAGGGTCTTAGCAATCTTCTTATAGCCTAGGCCATCTTTATGTAGAGCAACAATTCTTTTTTTCAGATCCTCAGAGAGTTCTTTGCCATGAGGTGCCATGTTGAACTTCCAGTCACCAGTATGAGGGAGTGTGAGAGCGATAACACCAAATTTAACACACCTGCTTTCACACCTGAGACCTTGTAACACTAATGAGTCACATGACACTGGGGAGGGAAAATGGCTAATTGGGGCCCAATTTGGTCATCTTCACTTAGGGGTGTACTCACTTTTGTTGCCAGCGGTTTAGACATTAATGGTTGTGTGTTGAGTTATTTTGAGGGGACAGCAAATTTACACTGTTATACAAGCTGTACACTCACTACTTTACATTGTAGCAAAGTGTCATTTCTTCAGTGTTATCACATGAAAAGATATAATCAAATATTTAAAAAAGAGAGAGATGTACTCACTTTTGTGAGATACTGTACCTTATAATAGTTGATCTGAACATAATCCAAAAACAATGGAAGTATTAGCCTCTGTAGTTTTTTGTGTCATGGAAGACTATCCCTATTGCTTCAAATCATCGGGCATTACTGGAAAGGGCTATTTGCATTTGAAAAATCATTGCCATATGCTGCATTTGCTGTAGGCCCACCCATTTTTTGGGTGACACTTCGTTGTTGAGAACTCTATTAAGTGAACACAAGATTGAGCATGATATGTCTTTGAGGCCTTTGGAAAGAAATACTGAGTCAGCACAAATTTGATTGAGCAATAAAGAGCCCCAATTGTTGTTTTCTGAAATTGAACTTTTTTTGATAATATGTGGAGACCAACACCATAAAGGAGTTGAGAAGGCGTAAGCTACTCCTTCAAACTTGTTTTTCACATTGGCTGGGCTTCAAAAAATGTTCTTGCAAGAGTACATTTTCACGGGCTGTCCTTGGTCAGCAAAAACAATGATTGATAGTTATGCTACACTTCCTAAGTTCAACTATTATTCGGTTACATACAGTAGACTCCACATTAAATTGTAAACAACTATTCAATCAGAAAGGTGAAAATATTTCAGAGAGCAGAAGTGTGATTGACATTATTGTCGAAGTCAATAAAAGGCCAAGTGACATTACAAGTACGCTACAGAAAAAAACATGTGCACAGCTGCACATGAAAACATGGGCACACACTAAATAAATGCTGGACAAATTGACTCTGTGATTAGGCCTATGGGCAATGGGACATTGGAGTCTAGGAAAAGCTGAAACATACCTACGTGAATGCTGCGGAGGGCGCAGTAACTGATGCTTATCATCTGCGTCATTTTGCATTATTGCGGATATCAAATTATTTAATTGGAGTTTAACACTAAAAACATATTTTCAGTAATTTGTTAGATTTAACAGATCAACTCTCTGGATGAACAATTGAACAATTTCATTAAAAAGCAACAATGGCTGGTTTTCATTAGTACAGTGTAATACTGCTCAAAACCATATGCTGATTAAATCAAATATAGATTATCTATGTGTAAATCTAGTGTTCTGTCACAGCGAAAAACACAACATTTGGGATCCACATTCAATTGTGGAAGATGTGCAACATACATTTTGTGAAATAGTCGCTGGGTTTCAAGTTTCACTTTTCTAAAACCTTCTCCATAGATGGCTCGTAGGCTTACTGCACAAGGCATCTTAGGGGGAGATGTTAGAAAAGGGAAACACTGCACTCGCGCTACCTTGAAACTGAGGTAGAGACCTAAGTGTTTAGAGAAAAATTCCAACTACTACAAGCAATTTGTGACCTTGAGAACAATTTGAGATATTCCTCATTATTCCCCTTGAAAATTTCCCCACACTAGAGTAATAGCAGCACTTCCATCTGCATATATTTGCATTTGGGATTCAACGTCGCCCACACTGACGGACTCTCGAAACATAACTTACACAGTACACGTGCACCAGAACACTTGTCGTATACATTTTATTTGATATATGTCAAATGCGGGTTTTAAACTGCGGGTTTTTAATCTTGTTTGTAAATACACTCCATAGAGAGCTCTTTAGAGGAGATTTTAATGTAAACTTTAAAACCTGCAACCAAATTTATCACATAAAATGTATATGGTATGTACCACAATTGATAGGGGGTTGCAGAATTTTTGTGTTTTTTGCTGTGATTTAACTTTCATGTAAATCGTCATCATTTCACAAAGTTCTATCAAATCCCTTTAGTGGGGGGAGAGAAACGTAACCCTCTGACACTGAACTTGCGGTAGCTCGACCTTGCGTCCTTAAAGAAACAGACAGGAAAAAGTCTCCATTAATAAAATATTTCTGATAACCACAGTTTTGGGACACTTTTGTACCCATAATATAGTTAGAACACACACACATAAACTCACAAAAGCCAAAAAGTGCCTTTCAACATGTTAGGAGTGTACAAAAGGTTATATCAGTATATTCCTTGATTTACAACACTTGTGAGAACTTTAAGGAATTTCCCTACAAGAAACCCCCACACACACACACCCAAACACACACAAAAACACACGTTGGTGACAGCATTTTTCATCTTCTTTCATTCCGCTACAACGTTGCAATGTACTGATGTAATGCATCCTGACATCTCTGCGGTTGATAAGCCAACCCTTTGGGCCCTGATCCACCCTTTGAATAAGATCAACTGAAGACCTGCTTCCTGTCTTCACACTGTCACCACGGTGTGTGAGAATAGGGTGGTGACGGGTGGTGTTTTACTGTGAGTAGGTGTGTTGGCTGTGGGTGAGCTTCTTGTGTGAGTATATATACTGTATGTTATCTAGGTGACGACAAAAAGCTAAGTGAACAGCTCAGAGATGTGTCTCTTTTTTGGAAAAGGTTATCTGTGTGTGTCCGTCTGTCTCCCTTGGAGACAACCCTAACCCTCAGTGGATGTGAAAGGGAGAGAACCACTGATCCCACTAATCCAGAATCAGCAAACTGTGCAGCAGTCTGATCTGCCCCGATTACGCTGTGACACGGAGACAGACTGTCAGACTTAGAAGCCCTGTCAATATCTATCAATATTCCCCGCCACGTAACAATGACAAAGCCACAACTCCGATTGTTCAAGTGTCATTTCTTTGGCACGGGAACCTTTCCCTCTTCCTCCGTTTCTTTCCCTTTTCTGTCGGAGGCAACATGGAGACAAACAGTTCCACTTTATGACACAGGTAAATGTGTTTCTGTTCTCTGAAGGGAGAACTGTTAAATGCCAGTCAAATGCCACAAATTTCCAGCTTGAATTTCAGAACAGTCAGGCACTAAGTTAACCATGCAGGGACAGACCTGGGGTCTTGCCACAGAGAGCCAAGAAATATTTATTCAACAAATATGCAACAACTAATCGATGAAAATCGAAAACGTCGATAATAAAAATTGTTGGCCATGAATGTCATTATTGATTAGTTCTATCTACACGAGACACAGCAAAGAATATATATGTATATATATATATTTTGAAAGAAAGCGAAGGCTGAGATGGTGGAGGAGAAAGGGAAGTCACATACGAACAAAAAGGTCAAAAGTATGGGACCACTTTACATTGAAAATAGTTTGTTGGAAAATGTGCAAAGTAGAACTGTCACTGCATGGGACCACACAAGTAATGCATGAGTCAAAGTAGTAATCGACAGTTTAATCAATTATCAAAATAGTTGTTAGTTGCAGTCCTAATTTATTGGGCCCCCATTTTATCTACAATTTTAACTAGATGGCAACATAAATTAAGTAACATTTGAGCGATCGTCAAATAATCATTAGGCTAAATTGTAGCCCATCCAGATTAACCTACAAATCACCCACATTGGTCCAAATCAGAAACACTGAGAATAAGTTTGTCTCCTCTCCCAATTTCACAGTATTAATTTCATTATTATCGCTTTGCCACGTCATAACAAATTAAGATAGGTAATGTTATACATTGAGAGATGTTTCCTCCAAGCATGTTTCACCATGCCATTCTGATTCTTTTCACTCTGCTGGCTCAACCATAGTGTTCAGCTAGTACATGTGCTCTTGAGGGTAACACATTGCTCGTCTTTACCACTAGTGCACATTGTGACAAGGCTGCCCCATTCAGGGTTGGCAGATTTCATTGACAGTATACCGCCCAATCACCTGCAGACTCAAACGCTATTTTTTTCTATACAACTCTGTCTGTAAATCGACCAGCCCAAGCCTATTTTGGCCTGCACACTGTCATTAAAAATAGCCCAATTGAGTAGGAAACCACCTCATCTGGCAACATTGGCCCCATTTGACTTTCCGCCCATCCACTTTGGGCTGCACTAAGCCAAACTGTGCCTCCTTATGCCAGACTCCGTATTTCATCTTTGTGTTGTGACCAGGATTTGAACACCTGGAGACAGTTACGTAGTTGTACTGGAAATATATGGTGTCAAATTAGTTTCAAAATTCTTGCTCACAGAATTTACTTTGAAAAGAAAAAATATAGTTGCACTCAAGCAGAGAGAGGAGAAATTCAAGCCGAACTTTCAGAGGACCTATCAACAGTGTGTAGAAGTGGTCACACGGGAGTTATTAGTAACAGGATGTTTGTACCTTGGTTAGGCAGCTTTCATAGTTTACAGTGTAGTCTTGGTACCAGCCTTTTTTTTAATTTACCCATGGCACATGGTGTACAGAAGTTTATTGTTAGTTATACACTGAAGTGCCAGAAAAACTGGTATAGACGAGCCCATACAAAATACATAGCAACGCCACCCATGCATGTCATTGGATGCGTCTGCCAGTGCATATATAAAGTGATAGAGATCTGTGGAAGCATTTGGAGCTGTTTCCGCTGTGAGAAAACAGTGAGAAAACAATCGCTTAAATCGCAAGTTATCACGATTTAAGCCATTTTCAATGCGGCTTATAGATGGGTCATAACATTTCGGAGGTGGAGGAGAAGTTTGGATTTTGACGTACTACCATTTCAAGGGTGTACCGTGAATACAAGAATTCTGGCAAAACATCTAGCTTACGACAGCAGTGTGGCCGTAAAAAGACTGTGGGAGAACGTGACCAGTGTCAGCTGGCAAGAATCGTTTCACGCGATAGTCGTGCAACACTGCCTCAAATAACATCTGCATTCAATGCTGGGCCCTCAACATACATCAGCGTGAGGACTGTGCAACGTTCCCTCCGGGATATGGGCTTTAGGAGCCAATGCCCAACTCGAGTACCCCTGATGAATACTCAACACACAGCTATGCGCCTCACTTGGGCTCGGGAACACCGCCACTGGACACTTGATGACTGGAAACGAGTAGCCTGGTCCGACGAGTCAAGTTTCCAACAGTTTCGGGCAGATGGAAGGATCCATGTGTGGAGAAAACCCCATGAAGCCATGGATCCTGCATGTCAACAGGGCGTTGTACAGGCTGGTGGTGGCTCCATGTCAACAGGGCATTGTACAGGCTGGTGGTGGCTCCGTAATGGCATGGGGTTTGTTTAGCGGGCATTCAATGGGACCCCTGGTACGTCTACAAACATCTCTGGCAGGTGAACGCTATGTTTGCGTCCTTTCTGACGAGTTACACCCGTTTATGTCCTGCGTTCATTCAATACTTTCGCAAGCTTGTGGAGTCCATGCCCCATCATATTTCTGCAGTTCTTCGCTCCCGCGGGAGGCCTACCAAACATTAGACTGGTGTACCAGTTTTTCTGGTAGTTCAGTAGAGTTCCCTGACTACCCAAACCTTAATGCATATACAGTCTCAGCCCATAATAAATGTCACCCTTGCCTTTTCATCAAATTACAATTTCAATAACTTGATGACCAAAGTATTTGGTCTCCGCACAATTTGTTGTTTTACTATTTATTAACCTAATACATTGTTTTAAATCAGAAAACAAACAGAAATGGCATTGATAAGATTAGTAGCCATGCCTTAGCAGTTTAACTTTTCCACTGACCGCCTGGCCCCACACTGGGAGCAATACCCAGATCCTCTGCTATGCAACACCTGTGATCCAACAACAACATTCGTGTTGTACTGTTACAATCCTCTGCTTGTACACTTGTATGGGTGGGGGCATTTTTTAACTAACTAATTAATGGCATTTACTAAAGAGCAGATTTGTGAATTCCGAGATGGTGCCGACAAGTTTAATGCAACACAGTCTTTGCTCTCACAATCTTTACACTCTCGCATGACTTCTTCTCCGCTCTCTTGACTGCTCCTCTACACTCGGCTTGAGTTTGTCTTCTCAGCTTGAGTTTCTGCGAGTGCTACTATATTTATTATTCTCAAAGTGTCATCTGCTTGTGTGAGAGTTTTGAGACGGATTTGACCCTATATAAATGCAGCTACTAGGCCTGGGCGTATGAATAGCCCCGGATCTCAAATTGACCCAAACAAAAAAAAGATTTGCCCCTGATCTATTCATCTATAATTCCGTTTTCACATTATGGCAATGTAGACGTGTAGGCCGCTAGCATGTACATCGGAATTATCCTCCAGCATGTACATTCAAAACCCTGTACTTTCTGTCCCGGGGGGTTGGGGGAGGCTAAGCCCCGAATGGATTGTGATCCTAGCAACGCCTCTGCTGAGAACTAATTTTGAGGTAGGCTTTACCTTGTTCTTTTAAATAGCTGTAGGGTAGGCGAAACAAAGTAATGTAAATCATACAAGGTGAGGTAGAGCACACTGCAGTCTGAACAACATTTACGGTCTCTCACTTTCTCTCACACTCACATCAAATATCAAATCAATCAATTGCATTTATTTTATAAAGCCATTTCTCCAAGTTGTCACCAAGTGTTTATTCAGATACCCTGCCTATAAACTCCAAAGAGCAAACAACAACAACAAATTGAAGAAGTCAAACTCACTGGGGTTTGGGCTGGAGTAATGTGACCACATTTTCTAATTCTAATTAAGATTTCAGCAGCCTTATTTAGCACTAATTGAAGCTAATTTAGTGTAGCTGGAGAGAAGATCATTGCAATGGTCTAATAAAAGCTTAGAATCACTTTTCTGCGTCATTTAAAAAAAGGTCTCTAATTTCTGCAATGTTCCAGAGATGGAAACCAGAAAAGGATCCAGGCAAGCCTAGTTCAGCCAGACCGCAATTAGAAGTGATGGATGTTGTTGCCCTGACTGGATTTAAACCTGGGTCCCCCATGTGAGAGACTGTCTTTAACCACTACACCACAGCACTATACCTTTCCTGAGTGTTGGGATAGCGTCTCAACATTAGATCATTTTGTCATGCATTAACATCACACCAAGTTTGAATATTTTCACTAGACACCACTAAGCATTGTGTTAAACTGACTAATGTTCCTTATTAAGTTTATCTCCACCACAGATAGCATCTATGAACTGTATGGCTTTTGCCACTGGCCGTTTTAACAGCTTATTAGCCAGTAACAGGCTTACTAGTATCTACTAATTTACTAATTGGAATAGTTATAAGAATTGAGTAATTGCAAGCAAAACTGAAGATGAACTTTACACTGCCAAAGCTATTTCATTTCATGGCACAACAATGTTAGTTTTTCTTTCATTCGTGAATGACAATGACACAATAACAATCAATATAGGTGACGATAACTGACTTTTTAATCAAGTGAAAAGACGAGAGAATCGTGGAAACCTCTATTCTTTTACTGCCCAATGGGTTGTGATCTAACCTATATTACCCCAAAAAGCATGCACGGATGCGAACTTCGAAAATCCACCAGAAATAGTCGCAATATTACCGTAAACAGTTGTAGCTTAGGCTTACTATAACGTAGCTACTGAAGGTTTTAGCCAGCAAAGTTTTTGTCTATCCTGACCCAAAAAACATGCATGATGCATACTTTGAAAATCCACTAGAAATAGTCGCAATATATCGGTAAACAGTTTTATTTTAGACTTATTACATAGCAGCTGAAGGTTGTATCCAGCAATGTTTTTTTCTATCCGGAACAAATCCTAATGCATAATTTGTTTTGACTGTGACGATAATGCATAATTTGTTTTGACTGAGAATTGATGAAACGCTATTTAACAAGGGGTAGTCCGTCAGTCAGTCACACACTCACTCACTCACTCTCTCAGTAAAAGACATTCACTCTTCTTGGCTGGCTCCGCTTCCGCGGTCCGGCAAAAAGTTTTGTATGTTCATCAAAAGAGAGATCAGGGTCCAGAGTAACGTCAAGGTCCCTCACAGTTTTGACAGTACATCTGTCAAGGCTCATTGTGAGATCTGACAGCCAGTGTCTTTGTTTCTTGGTACCTAAAATGAGCATTTCCAGAATTTTATGAGTCATGTAATTTATCATATTTACAGTATTTCAATTAAGACGTATCTTAATGTTAGCAAACATTGTTTCTTTAGTGTTTGCTTTTTGGTAAATCATCTGATTTTTAAAATAAATTTCATAGATCAATATAATAGCAGGAGTGCAGTTTTTTTACAGCTATGCATCAGTTCCTCTTCTCCGCATTGACAAGTACTTTCAATCCAGTGACCAAAACAAATAAAATTTCAGTCTGACTTTTGAAAACAGGATCTACACTATATACAGTTAGTATTCTGACCCTGGCACCCAGCTGCCTATCATGAAAACAACTGAACCACTTCCAACATGAAAATGTTACACAGATTGTTACCTAGGCTAAATTAAAACGAAGAGAGACCAATATATGTCAGCTACAGGGACACTGGCTTTTTGCATGGGTGATTGCAGGGTTGAACAAGACAAGGACCTTGATACGATTATGCTCCTGATAAGGCTAATCATATGCATTACATTACGTTGTGATCCATTATTCATTGATGTTAGCAGACCACACAATGCAACACAATGTATCCTAAGAATATATGCCCTGGTGTTTTCCTTGTAATTGTTGCCTGCATTTTTTATGCCACAAATGTACTCCATCTCTCTCCCAGTCCAAAATTGAAATTCTCTTTTTACTTTGTTCTGTCCAACCAGTACAGGGTTTTTAAATGCATGCAGATAGTAATGTATTCAGAACACTGTAATGATAATTAGGAAGTTTGAGAGCATAGAAGGAGGATACACTGATGAGCCAAAACATTATGACCACCTGCCTAATATGCTGTTGGTCCTCCGCATGCCGCCAAAAGAGTGCCGACCTACCGAGACATGGACTCCACAAGACCTCTGAAGGTGTCCTGTGGTATCCGGCACCAAGACATTAGCAGCAGATCCTTCAAGTCCTGTAAGTCATGTGGTGGAGCTGCTGTGGATCAGACTGGTTTGTCCAGCACATCCCACAGATGCTCAGTCGGATTGAGATCTGAGCAATTTGGAGGTTAAAGAAGAGTTCAACACCTTCATCATGTTCCTCAAACCATTCCCGAACATTGTGTACAATGTGGCAGGGCACATTATCCTGCTGAAAGAGGCAACTGCCATTAGGGAATACCATTGTTATTAAGGGGTATACCTGGTCTGAAACTGTTTTGGTAGGCGGCACGTGTCAAATTCACATCACACTCACTCCACCAGCTTTTCATCTTCCCACAGTGCATCCTGGTGCCTTCACTTCCCCAGGTAAACGGCGCACACGTACACAGCAGTCCATATGATGTGAAAGAAAATGGGACTCATCGGACCAGGCGATCTTCTTCCACTGTTCCAAGCTCCATTTCCGATGTTCGCGTGCCCATTGTAGGCGCTTTCGAAAAGTGAACAGGGGTCATCATGGGCACTCTGACTGGTCTGCAGCTACTCAGCCCCATACGCGTCAGGATACACTGTGTGTTGTGACACATTCCTCCTGTAACACATTCCTGATGTAAATCATTAAAAATGAAATCTGTAACTTGTGCCACAGTAGACCTTCTGTCGGTTCAGACCAGACGGGAAAGCCTTTGTTGCCCATCGCGAATCAATGAGTCTTAAGCGCCCAACACCCTGTTACCGGTTTGTGGTTTGTCCCTCCTCGGACCACTGTCGGTAGGTACTTACCACTGCTGATCGGGAGCACCCCACATGCCTTGACATTTCAGATCAAAATCTTTACTGTACATTGGGTAATTCGTGGGGAACAAAATGATGTAACAACAGTTAATGGAAAACAAAATCACCAACCGATTGCGGGCCGGATTCAAATTCAAAGTAAACAATTGAAATCACAGGCTGTTCCAACTTGCGTGAATTTCATCACATCAACTCATAATGTGACTCATTAGTGTGTCATAGTATGGCCGCTATGTGCCTCTATGCACTCCAGACAACATCTGGGCATGCTCCTGATGAGACAGCAGATGGTGTCCTGGGGGATCTCCTCCCACACCTGGATCAGGGCATCAGGGAGCTCCTGGACAGTCTGTGGCGTTACTTGGCAGCATGAGTTGCACTGATACATAATGTCCCATAGGTTCTCAATTGGATTCAAGTCTGGGGAACGTGAGGGCCATTCAATGGCAACAATGCCTTCATCATCCAGGAACTGTCTACACACTCTGGCCACATGAGGCTGGGCATTGTCCTGCACTAGGAGGAACCCAGGGCCCACTGCACCAGCGTGATGTCTGACGATGGGTCTGAGGATCTCATCCCGGTACCTAACAGCAGTCAGGGTACCATTGGCTAGCACGTGGAGGTCTGTGTGAGCCTCCAAGGATATGCCTCTCCAGACCATCACTGACCCACTGCCAAACCAATCATGCTGGATGATGTTGCAGGCAGCATAATGTTCAGCACGGCGTCTCCAGACTCTTTCACGTCTGTCACGTGTTCATTGTAAACCTGCTCTCATCTGTAAAGAGAACGGGGTGCCAGTGGGGGACCTACCAATTCTGGTGTTCTCTGGCGAATGAGCACAGGTCCCGCTAGAGGACATTGGGCCCTCATGCCACCCTCATGGAGTCTGTTTCTGACAGTTTGGTCAGAAACATGCACACCAGTAGCCCGCTGGAGATCATTTTGTAGGGATCTGGCAGTGCTCCTCCTGTTCCTCCATGCACAAATAAGCAGATACCGGTCCTGCTGCTGGGTTGATGCCCTTCTACGGCCCTATCCAGCTCTCCTTGTGTAACGGCCCATCTCCTGGTATCTACTCCATGCTCTTGAGACTTACTGGGAGGCACAGCAAACCTTGCGACAACACGTATGGATGTGCCATCCTGGAGGAGCTGGACTACCTGTGCAACCTGAATGGGCTGCAGGAACCGCCTCATGCTACCAGTAGTGACAGGGACACTAGCAAAATGCAAAACAAGAGAGGAATCAGTCAGGAAGGATAAGAAGAGAGCAATAGTCTGTGGCCACCACCTGCAAAACCATTCCCTTTTTGGGGGTTGTCTTGCTGTTGCCTCCCCAGTGCACCTGTTGTCACTTTCATTTGCACCAAAACAGGTGACATTGATTCACAATCACCTATGCTTCCTAACTGGACAGATTGATACCCCTGAATTTTAACTGACTTGGTGTTGTACTGTGATGATTATATGTTCCCTTAATTTTTTTTGAGCAGTGTTTTTCAGCCAAAAGGGGCAACACAGCTATTAAAGCTAGGGGTATACTTCTTTTTTTCTGCAACATTAAAATGCGTTTCAGTAGAATTTTGATGAATAGATGATTGCAAAGTGTAATCTTTCAGTGTAATTTGTTTAATTAGGTTACTTTTATTCTTCAATAGAGTTGACATGAAAAATGCACATCGATGTGTCCAAATATGTAAACAAAATACAACTTTCCAGGAGGTTTACTTACTTTTCTGCATGAATGTACGATGACTTTGCAACTAAGAATAGACCAGAGTTTAGTACGCCATTGAGCACACCATCAATATTAGTGTGGAGCAGAGGCTCCACCATAAATCCTGTTAGATTACTTCCCCAGACAGTGGGGGGCTACGCATCGCATTGAGAATGGCACTAGTGAGACACAGCTGTTTATCTAAATCCAAGATATCACCAACATTATTTTTATTTACTGGGTGTTGTTAAGATGCAATCTATAAACCTGTTCTACACTACCATTCGTCTTCTAGGTCAGAATCCAGGTATGCTTTTGCACCTAGTTATTCTATGTTTACCTAATCACCTAGTTATTTAATATTTACCTAATTGCCAGCATAGTGATATAGAATTCTGGGTATTATCAAAAGACTATTCACAAGATTGTTCTTAGTTGCAGTATAGAAACAAGGGCCTATACTAGATAGTGGGCAATCCTCAGAGTCCAGTGCCTGTGGTTACTTCTTTTTTGTTCTCCCTCACTAAGGCGCTTAGGGGATGTATGCTTGTCTCACTTTTGACTAATTAGTGTTATTTCTCTGCACCAGTATGTCTAACAAGACTCTTTTCAGTATTATGAGAGAGTTTTTAAATGGGAACCCTTTTTGGTTACAATGTCTTATTCATACATGGAATTATAAGCTGTCAAAACACACTGCCCACTTGTTACAACAAGCCTCACAACAGTTGAGGTGCCGCTCACACAGTATGTGGGTTTGTTGTGATGGTTTTTGCCTTTTTTTCCCAAAGTATATGTGTGCGCTCATCCATTAGGGAACGATGGGACTAAAACACAAGTGTCATCCTTGCCATTAATTTGATGGTGGCAGTGTTAGTTTCTCCCTGTCCTGGAAACCCGATATTGAGTTGTTGTGTATGTACTACATTTAGCTGACTGGTGTACATTTGTAAAAATGGGGATGGTTGTCAGATTGTGTCCAGCATCGATGTGACCTGGACGTCAGTGTGACAACAACTGCCCAGTTAGCCCAGCTGTCAGAGCATCTGATCAGTAACCCAACAATGCTAGATTAAATGTCTGAGATGAAAAATATGTTGTTTTGTCCTTGAGCATGACAGTGAACACTACTTGCTCTGGGGTCTATAAAAAATGTTCATCCCATGGCCATTACCCCAAGTCTCAGAGGACTCATCTATCTCAGAGGACTCATTTATCTCAGAGGACTCATCTATCTCAGAGGACTCATATATCTCACAGGACTCATCTATCTCAGAGGACACATCTATCTCAGAGGACTCATTTATCTCAGAGGACTCATATATCTCACAGGACTCATCTATCTCAGAGGACTCATATATCTCAGAGAACTCATCTATCTCAGAGGACTCATCTATCTCAGAGGACTCATATATCTCACAGGACTCATCTATCTCAGAGGACACATCTATCTCAGAGGATTCATTTATCTCAGAGGACTCATATATCTCACAGGACTCATCTATCTCAGAGGACTCATATATCTCAGAGGACTCATATCTCACAGGACTCATCTATCTCAGAGGACTCATATATCTCAGAGGACTCATCTATCTCAGAGGACTCATCTATCTCGAGGACTCGTCTATCTCAGAGGACTCATCTATATCAGAGGACTCATCTATCTCAGAGGACTCATCTATCTCGGAGGACACAAATTCACACCCGTGTAGTACACCTTGTACATGGGTGAAATAGGACAAATAGAAGCAACTAGCACCAGCAAAGAAATGAGAAGAATATTAATAGTTACTTATTTTCATCCATGATAAATGTACCAAATGAATTACCTCTCCTATGTTGGCTACAATTATTACACAGCACCCACTTAATTTAATAGGCACTTTGACAACAACCCCTATGACAGCTAACATCTGTGACAACAATCCCCGTTCTCTCCTAACCTCCTGGTTGGCCAAGCTCCTCAGACCTCTAACCAGTGTTTACGCAGTGTTTAAGCAGACGGAACCAGTGTTTAAGCAGACGGAAAATAAACTTGTGTGACTGATGCTATAGGAATTGAAACAACAAAAATTAGCTAATTCAAAATCTCAATCAGAGCATATCTCAGTGGTTACATTCAGGTCTTAGAAACATGATGACTGCAATATGTTCTGTGTGTTACAACAACATAACGTAATAATATTTCTGTTTTTAACAAACAAACCTATGCACAATGGCTAAAGGGGCCATGTTAAATTTTGTAGAATTTTAGAATTTTGAATTCCACAATTTATATGCAGTAATAGTTAAATGACAGTGCTTCATAACATTTACTCACCAGACATATTTTGGGCGCATACAAAGGCGCATCCTGAAATGCAGAATTTCAACTGATCAACAGGTGCACTGCCAACAGGCGCCCTCTTTCCAATGATCTCCCCTCAAACCACCAGTACCCCAGACCGGAATGGCATGTGTTCTCACGACTCCACCGGTTTATTGGGGAAAGGAGGTGGATGCTGACATAGACTTGCATTGCATTTGACATGTTTAAACATTGATATAAGGCACACTTATTTTCCTTAGATATGTTTACATTTGTGCTGCATTCAGAAGGGCATGTCGGTCGAATATTTTGTGTTGCTTGGATTTATTGAGATTGATCACTGCATCATCATGACTCTTCAGTCTCCCTCTTGCTGCCTGGAGCATTAAACCCACACAATAGCAAGAGAGAAGCCTTGTCCGGACAACTGCTGCTTTAGAGAAAGTCCAGGTAAGCTAATCATAAAATATTAACATGGCCACCTCCATTTTTTTGACATTTAAATAGTTTTGTGTAATGCTTGATTATCTGTCCTGACTCCTGAAGCTACTGTACAACATTAGGTATCTAATTTTAGTGAGAGTTTTCTTTGACAGTGTTTGGCATGTTACATTACACTGCAAAAATGTCTTTAAAAACAATGAAAATGTTACTATATTTGAGGAGATTTTTGCGTGAAATAAGTGAAACAATCTGCCAATGGAACAAGACTTATAACTTGATATTCAAGGCATAATTTCTAAAACCAAGCAGTATTATCTAATACAACTTTAGCTTATTAAGAATCACTTACCTTATTTTAAGGATATGAAAACAAGATAAATATGCTTGATAAGACGTATATTTTTTGCAGGTTAGCTAAATGTGTCTTAAAAGGATATTTCAGTTTTCAGCATGTTAGACCAGATTTTACACTTAGTGTTGATGCTCCCAGTTGTTGTGGTCAAAATTCTGTCTGAGATTTATTGGTCTGTCTAGTTGTGTGCATAAGTCACCCCAAAACGTGCTCTTAACTGTCTGCACATAAAATTCTAAAGACGATAATGAGTTCGTAGACAATGGCAAAACAGGAAGTAAATACAGTTCGAGTGACACATTTAGGATTGTAATACTGGAAATAGCAAAATGTTTTTACATTGACATACCTTTATAAAACTCAAATACATGATGGTGCTATTGTGGGGACGTTTTTAAGCATTTATTTTGCTGTGTCCTGAAACTCTATTATAGGGTTTATGCATGCAACTAGACAGCCAAATAAATCTCCAAAGTGGAACTTTGGATGATGCTTTAACACTAAGTGGAAAATGAGGTCTAACATGCTAATGAATCATTCCTTTAATCTTGGTACAATGGCCTTGCTTTTATAGTTTAATCTTACATCAATTTGAACTGTAAAATAGTCAGTTCAGCCTTACATTTTCACCTCCATGTAAGGTCCCTCTGTAAACAGGACCAGAATGTTAACAACCTAATTTACTTTTTTTCTTTTAACAGGAGGGTAAAACAGCATGTAAAATGAAGAACCACTGCTTCCTGGAAGCACCCCAATTTTTCTCCAGTGCAGTGTTTCGCAATCCTGGTCCTGGGGACCTCCAGAGTGTGCATGTTTTTGTTTTTGCCCTAGCACTCACTTAAAAATTTTAATTTGTATTGCACAGTTGTATTTAATACAAACAGTATCTGTGTCCGTTTCATGTAAGCTCACAGGACAACTGTGCCAGGCCACAAAATACTTGTATTTTGTATAAATCTTATATGACACTCAGGTTATGAGGAACACACTTACCTTAATCCTATTACTATTGGATTTCAGTCTTTGGCATCTTACAAAGTGGAATTTTACTTTGTCCCCTGTTTGCTTTCACATGTGCAGCTGCAAATGTTTCTCTGTCATGCTGGCTGTGCTGATGATGTCACCTGGACCCCACTGCAAGTGTCATCTTCCGTGGTCAACAAGGTGAGGATTTCCTCAGTGAGGCAGTGGATACCATGAGGCACGTATACCCTCGGATGGAGGGAACCTAAGCCCCAAAGATGGATCGGGAGATCTAAGTAAAAACAAGAAAAGGAACTAGGCAAGCCTAGTTCAGCCGGCCTGCCTGCAATGACTGTTGTTGCCCTCACTGGTTTTGAAGCTGGGTCTCTCATGTGAGAGGCTGTGTCTTTAACCACTATGCCACGAAGCAATACATATGCCATGTTTGAATATTTCGCTAGACACCATTAAGCACTGGGTTAAACTGACTAACGTTACTTATGAAGTTGACTTCCACCACAAATAGCACCCATGAAAGTGATGGCTTTTGCCACTGGCCGTTTTAACAGCTTATTAGCCAGTAATAGGCTTACTAGTATCTACTAACTTTCTACTTTGAATAGTCATAAGACATGAGCAATTGCTAGTGAGACTGAAGATGAACTTTACACTGTCAAAGCTATTTCGTTTCATGGCACAACAACGCTTGTTTTTCTATCATTCGTGACTGACATTGATGTAATAACTATCAATATAGGTGACGATAACTGACTTTTTTGTCAAGTGAAAAGACGAGAGAATCGTGGTAACCCCTCCTCTTTTACTGCGCAAGGGGTTGTGATCTACTGTAAATTACATATTCTTGAAACTGATACATATTCTTGATGAGTGTAATTGGTATTGGAGAGAGCCACACACTTCTTTAGCTTCTGGGTACTTATTGGGTAAATCATTTGTATTCGTCAGTACTTCAAATTACCCATATGAATCCAAAGACTGTATTTGATTCTGGACCCTTCAACGTCTTTCCCTTGGAGTTTACTGCCATGGATGACCGCTGGGATGAGCACATTGGTAATGTAGATCAGGGTGAAGTTGTCTTTAAGCGCGAAACCCTGATCAGCCGTCATCCAAAACAAATGGATGATTGGAACGAAAACCTGTCTGAGGTCTAATTGTAAAGATAGAGTATTTATACCAGTCCTTTTCATCTTGCTTTAGATGTGTGGTATACTCTTGGCTTCGTACCTTTTGAAATGTGGAGAGAGTAAAGATCCATTACTTCATGGTTGACGTGCCTAGTCCTCTGGGTATGTTGGTATTCTCTTGATATAATGCCTGACTCTCTGACTATGTTTACATCAGACGCACTTCCACCCCAACCTAATGTCGGTATACGATGCCTCCAGTTTGACTATATGCCATTAAATATTGTCAGTTAAATATCTCTTTCCCTTTAACAATTAATAGCACATATTCAGATTTTCTGTCAGGGTTTGAAGGCTGCATTGGGTATTTAGATGGCTTGGTCTTTAAACTCAAACATCCAGTGAGGAAAGTTGAAGTGTGATTGTCATCATCCTTCATCTCACCCACATAGCAGCGTGATCTGCCTTTAACGAGTCTCTCGCTTAACATTTTATTCCCCCTGAAACCCAACAATTACATGAGTGCATTTGCTGTTCATTGTTGTTTAAAAAATAGCCAGTCATCAGCAAATGAGCAATGGGCTAAGCTCTCTAAAGAACCACAGTGTTCCTTTTGGAATCCTGCTATCAATAGCAGCTCAAGGTATTGAGCTGAACAAGAAAGTCTGCTTTTAAGTCAAGGCGGTGATAGTTCAAAGGAATGAATGTCTGAAATCCACAGATCTTGATACGGGAGTATCTCTCTTACTCTCTTGTTTCTTACCAACTCACTGTATGTGACTCATGCTTTTAAATTGAGTTTGGCAACAAAGCAGCTTATGTGGCTAGTGAAGTTCATCCCTTTCTCAAATCCAGCATCAGTGATCCAGGCGACTGCATTATTACCTCTTTTAGCTAAAAAAAAAATGCATCTCCAGCAGAAGACCTCAGAAAACATCTCTTAGTAGAATTGGGGTGATATCTTGCTAATTTCAGGAGATTGAAACATGCCCCAGAAAGGATTTACCTTAGATCTTGCCAAGTTGATGAATGATGTTTTATAATTACAATGCTTATCCTCAGATAAGAAGGGGTATCTCTGATGCTATATCAACTGTAACAAACAGTAAGTGCTTTTAAAGAAAAGGATGCAACCGCAATAGTAATACATGTATTGTATTTTTACAGTCTGAGTAATCACTGTAGGTGGGGATTTCATATAGCTCATTAACTTGCATTCAGAGTGAAATAAAGGATGGGTTTCAGAGTGAGAGAGAGGAAATAGAGTAGACACAGAAGCGAGAGAGAGAGAGAACCACACAGGTGCTTGAGCAGAAATTACTTGAAGGTAATGTTCCTCAAAGAACACTTAGTGACAGCTGGCAGAGAGATGCAGGAGGGGGAAAATGATAAATGTGCCTCTTTCTGGAGTGTACATTTTTTTATGATAATACAGTATATTTTATTAGGAAAGGCAATGTCTCTTAGGTACATTCACAATTTTTCAAAATCTTTCAAATCTGCTACCTACTTACAGTAAAGTAGTTGTTGATTCTGAAATATGAATTACTAAATGTAAGTTTCTCTCGATGAAAGTGTCTTCTAAATTACTTATGTACTTATATGTACTCAGGCAAAATAAATTGTTGTAAGAAGATCCAGTGGCTTTGGAAAGTAAGAATTACAACGCACAAAAACATTTTTTTAGAAACGTAACAGTGACATTGAGATACTTGTTTTGAAGCCACTCCAACCTTGTCTTAGCTGTGCTTTTGGTCATTGTTGTGCTGAAAGATGAATCTTCGCAGTCTGAGGTCTGGTGTGCTCCAGATCAGGTATTCTTCAAGGACCACTCTGTGTTTTACTGGGTTCATCCTTCCCTCAGTCCTGACCAGTCTCTTAGTCGCTGCCACTGAGAATCATCCCTATAGTATGATGCTCCCACTGCAAAAAATAAAAACATAATAATAAATCAATCATAAATTCAGTCTATAACACCATCAATTTGGAGAAAGAGGAGGGTTCTGAATACTTAATGAAGCAACTGTATTCCACTGAAATTCTAGTAATATTTAAATCAGTTAGATCGCTAACACCTCTTACGTGATAGTGTTTTTGTACAACGTAGATTTACACATCAAGGACCCTGAGGAGCTAAAGGTTGCTCCTTGTGTATATGCCTTGATCTCTGGAAACCACACGTTTGTCTCTATCCGTCAGTTAAATAAACTTTGACAAGTGCAGCTAAGCAGTTCTTTCCCAGTGCTCCCACAGGGTGACTTATGCTAATTATGTCTCTGAATCGTCAACCTTGCCTTCACCAGAATAAATCCTGTTTGCTTCTTCATGCTGACTGGTTTTTCAGTGTAATCCTCCCCTCTTCAGGCTATCCACTGATTTCCCACATTTCTGTAATTTCAATTCTCACTGCAGCACTAATCAATATTCAATCAGATATAAACCATCCAGGCAGAGATTCCCACTTATCGGTATGTCTTTGTAGTATTTTTTTCGGACATTTTCAATGAGGCTTTCATAATGGTTCTCCACTAGTGGGATCATCCAGAAGAACTTGTTTTAATCTATACAATCGCATTAAGACGATTGAGGGGGTGGATAAGGCCATGCCCAAGTGAAAATCAGCACAATGTGCAGATCAATGTGACAATCACCTGCACGCAAAGGCAGTTACGGTGCTCCGGGGCACTCAGTTAAAGCGATTGGAAGGTGAGCAGGGAGAGAAATCCCTCTGATGGATGGATATGAGGTCCATATGAAGTCCAACTTCTGAAAGCTGCTAGAGTGGTTTTGGTTATGGTTCTAAATGGAGGCTTTCCTTTTCACCCCAGGGAAAGAAAGTAGTTAGGGGATTGAAGTAAGGGAGTGTACACAATGAATACAAACCCGTTTGTAAAAAGTTGGGATACTGTGGAATGGAAATAAAAACAGAATGCAAAGATGTGCAAATAATTTAAACCCTATATTCAATAGAAAACAGGACAAAGGCCGCATCCTCCGGGCTAAAGAGGCGAGGACCCTTCCGGGCATGTTATCAACGGACATTGCAAAAGCCAGCATCCGTGATGGTATAGGGGTGCATTAGTGCACATGGCATGGGTGACTTGCACTTCTGTGAAGGCACCATTAATGCTGAACAATATATACAGGTTTTGGAGCAACATATGCTGCCATACAGATGACGTCTTTTCCAGGGAAGGCCTTGCTTATTCCAATGCCAAACCACATTCACGTATTACAACAGCATGGCTCTATAGTGAAGGAGTCCGGGGGCTAAACTGACCTGCCTGCATTCCAGACCTGTCACCCACTGAAAACATCTGGCACATTATGAAATGAAAAATACAACAATGGAGACCCCGAACAGTTGAGCAGCTGCAATCCTACAACAAGTAAGAATGGGAAAACATTTCCCTTTCAAAACTACAGCAATTGGTCTCCTCAGTTCCCAAATGCTTACAGAGTATTGTTAAAAGAAGAGGTGATGCAACACAGTGATAAACATGCCCCTGTCCCAACTTTTTCTAAAACGTGTTGCTGGCATCAATTCCAAAAACAATAACATTACTCAGTTTCAACATTTCATATGTTGCCTTTGGACTATTGTCTATTCAATATACAGTACGGATTAAAATATTTCCACATCATTCTGTTCATGCATTCTGTTTTTATTTGCATTTTACACAGCATCCCAACATTTTGGAAACAGGGTTGTACAAAATAAATGCATTTTGATTTATTTTAACACTTTTTTGGTCACCGCACGATTACATATGTGTAATTTCATAGTTTTGATGTCTTCACTATTAAATAGTAAAAATAAAGAATGAATGAGTAGCTGTCCAATCTTTTGATTGGAACATTATACACAGCGTCGCAACTTTTTTGGAAACGGAGTTGTATATTGTTTTATTAAAAATAAAAGTTGAGAGGAACGAAGCACCTCTGTGAATTCAGGAAATTATGTAAAAATAATATTACGGGAGATATCGATGAATAGGTCGTGAAAAAAAGACGTGAATGGATGACTGTGATCATAATGTCATTCAGACAAACATAGATGTATGTCAGTGAGCATAGGACAATGTTTATAGATGCCTTTATTAATTCCAGTACAGTATGCAGTAGAATGGCCCTTGGGTGTAATAACCACTGAACAGAACGGCCAGCGGTCCTCTGTGTGCTAGTGTCATTGCCAATCATGTGTTCAGCAACAGAGTATACTGTAGCGTTATAGCTTGACCTAATTACTTCACTAATGTTTGCATTTCACCTGCACGCGTGCAACTCGTTTCCTCTGTCAGAGTGTGAAAAGTAATGACAGGACAGCGGCTGGGTTGTTATACTGTGAGGGGCTATGCATCACCTGTGAGCTAAAAATATGAGATGAAGCACATTTAGCCTATCAGCAGACACCACTGACATTATGTTTTTCATCAGCACAATGTGCCACTTCCACTGAGTGTTGACTTGATGTCTCACAAACTCGGTGTGCTATACTGGTTTAGGATATTTTCCCCCAAAGTGACACTGATCATTTTGACTGCCGAATGCTGCTAATTTTGTCCAATCAGGCCCGTTCAAGGCATAAGCGACATATGTGGTAGCTTAGGGCCCCCGGCCGCTAGGGAGCCTCCGACCGCAAGATGAGAGGGGATCCCAAATGAAATTTTGCTTAGGGCCCCCAGAAGGCTAGAAACAGCAATATGTTCATGAACCATAAAAATAAGGGCGCAGCCATGGTTAAACTAGCAGAAGCTGTATCTTTTAATCAGCCTTGTGTTGGAGGAGTTTTCCAAAGGCCTTGCTGTGGGCCTGTTGAAGTTTGTGCGTAGGACAGACTCAGATACCTCAGCATGGTGGGAGAAATCCATCTGCTTGCCAGTGCATTACAGAGGTTCATGGTATTAGTGAAATGGTATTAGGAAAGTGGTAACTGGGACGGTTGTGATATTATTCACTGTGATCGCCATACAGTTGTGGAATTAATCTCCAAAGGATAAGGATTATATTTCATACGTCTTTGGAAGTATTTGATGGATAGGTAGATACTGTTAGAAATCAGCCGTTTCGTATAGTGGTTGAAATAATGATTGCGTACCCGGTCATCAAGGGAGAGAGTAATTCAATTATTTATTGCAGCATTTGATAGTTTATTGTTCATGAGGTTACTTCCTGTGTACGGATATTCTTTTGTTATCTAAACATAACAAGCATACATTCATACACTTCAACAATACGAAAGATAAATTCATATTATGGGTTGTAGGAAGTTGATATTAAAAATATGATATCCACTTTGGGAAAGTGTGCGGAATGCAGATTATCCAGAAGTGTACAGAATAATATGCCTGCTACAGACAAATGATCACTACTTGTTTTTAATGTAACTATGTACTATGTGGAATTATCAAGCATTGTCTGAAAACCTTTGGGTCACTTTAATGGTTGGAAAGTAAAACTCAATACACACACCCCCTCATAGTTTTTTTCTGTGCTACTCTATAGAAGGCCATTTGAGAACAAGGCAAACGTAAACATGTCGTCCCCCACAAATGATGACCGTAACCCTATGTGAAATGTGTTAGTCACACGCAATATCACAGTGACCCCTTTTACCAATTAGAGTTGGATCTATATAGATCCTATATATACTTTTATGGATATAGCTAGTTTACCTTTGATAGTAATCGCAATCAAAGGCAGAGAGAAAGGGGCATGGCGGGTGGGGGCTGGAGAGGAGAGAGAGAACACAAGCGGCAATTTGTCACTGTTGGCTAGTCACTAATTACAACAACATGCAATACTTTCCTTGCCCCAGCAAAGATGGTGAAGAGAAAAATCACCTGTCATCACTGTGTCCAATTCACAACAGAGGCTACTGTAATTAACCGTTGAGGTATCCAATCAGAACATAGGCCTTCTGCTGCCTCCAGCTCATTTCATTCATATGAAAATCAGTGTGTTCACATCAAAACCGCTATGACAATCTGTGTAGTTGTTCAGACAAAAGGATTCAGTGATGCAGTATCAATGTTGCAATCCCACATTCCATAGAGCTCTCTGTTTGTCTCTTTCTTACTCAGTCACACAATGAAGAGTTTGCATCCAGCCTTGAGAAAGACTCAGACCAAGACTTAGACAGAGGTGTGAACTTGCAAATAGCAGGTCAAGCATGATGTATTGATGAGTGCAACCGAGATAACACTTCGATATTGCCTCAAAACATGTGGTACTCATTCTTATGGGCAATGCTAAATGTAGATTTAGACTGTGAGAAACACTTAGATGCATTTAGAATGCCAAACTAGTACACACATACAATGTGTAGATACTAAGATGCACTAAGATGTAAGGTAAAATGTTTGCCCGCACAAGTAATGACTCTAAATTGCAGTTTGTGTATTTCCATGCACCCAGCAGACACTCAGGGGGTGTGTACAGTATGTAGAACATTTAAGACCATGTACCTTGCGTACATCTACTATATTAGAAGTTTTGCAAAATTAAATTATTGAAATAAAAACCTGATTGTTGTCCGGGGACAGTTAACATTGAAAGCAAGTATTGAAAATGAAGTCTAACTTTGCTGCAATCTATAAGGGATTATTTGGAAAGCCTTCCAGAGCAGTGATGGAGCCCCACTGCAGGAGATCATATCAGGACTTGGCGTGAAGCTCCTGTGTTTGTTTTCTAGGCATTTGGGCCGGCCGTGGGCTGAGCAAACGTAGTTCATTTGTGACGGTGACACCAATATCACCGCCCGGGTGGAAGTTTGGAATCACCAGTTCTGAATGAAAAGGCCAGACGTGTTCATTATGCCTAACTGGCTCTGTTTCAAAGCCAATTGGGTGATAACAACACATGCTGCCTCGGAGTTGACATAGAGTTTCTTAAGTGTCTGGCAGGTGCACAAAACAGAGCAATGACAACGAATTGGGGATTAGGATTCACTTGAATACTAAGTGCCATTTATTTTCTTCATAGAACAAGCAAATAATGGGAGTTGGAAGATAACTTAGGGCAGGGGCGAGCTCAGGCTAGAGAGAAATACTGCTAAATATGGATAAGGCTTATGTTCCACCCATGTTTAATCTCATTAATTTCAGCTGTAGGATAAAGAAAGCTTTTGGTTCTACTTGAAAAGGCTGTGATTCAGCAGGCAGGGTAGAGATGTCCTGTCCCTGAATCCAGTTGTCACCAACGACATTCTGTTCTTCTCTTCTTTTTCTGAAGCATTCTGAACATACAGTAGTTGAAATAAATCAATGGAGAAGGACATTTACTGTAGTACTTACCCATGTGCTGTAAAAAGGCTATGTTTCTGTCTGTGCCAGAAATATGAAAGAGATTCAAATGTTGTAAAGACAAACAAAAGCTGGCAAAAAAACATGTTAAGGATTTCTTGATAATACAAATTAGAAAGATCTCATGGTAAATTTCTACTCATCCTTTCATTTGATGCTGTAAAGATAGATATTTTTCCATTGTCAGATTTGTTATCATGTCGCCCTATCTCTGATCTTACATTGCATACCATGTCAATAATTGTGTTTATATTTCTTTAGAATAAAGAAATATATTATATTTTGTTTATATTTCATTAGAATAAAGATAATTTTGCTCTACACTTTAAAAGTGTATCTTCTTATGGACATAGTGCTGGTTTCAAAGTTTGACTGTAGCATTGTATGTCTTCCATCTTTCATATTGAACTTCACAGAGAGAAGCAATTGAACATTAACATCTAAGAGCAATAGCAAAGGACTGAACTGGGTCACATTGGGAATAGTTTGCCTTGATAATATGTAACCAGGGGATTCACATCAGTAAGCACAATGGGTAAACAGTGTGTGAAGATATTTTAAGAGACTGTGTTGCCCAATGTTGAGTTTTTCTTCGAATATTCAGTATGTTTCTTTTACAGAAGGGATTGTTTTTCAACTACATGATAACACTTTCAGTTTTGCTCACTGCATTTCGGTTGCAATGCAGAGTAAGTTGTAAGTAAGTGTGCATAAGCACACAAAACGTATTGGTACATAACAAACATAACAAAAGGTACCCTAAAAGCATGCGTAAGCAGTGAACTTAGAAATGCATGAAAAACAGAACAACAAGGAGGATTGTGACCTTACAGTTCAGTCAAGCTGTCATAAAATGGAAGACAGATTGGTCCCAGGATGCCACTGTCAACAACTGTAGGAGGGCAGAAATGATGAAGTCACATCAGCTTATGTCACTTTTGGATGTTCCTGTGGACAGCATCTGGTTAGGAAGAGAGTTTGTCCGAAAGGTTCCCAAATCCTATACAATGCAATGTTATTGGAGGAACAAGGAGGAGAGAGGAATAGGGAAAATCAGGAGACATGAAGGAGGAAAGGGGAAGGAGAGAGGAAAAAAGAGAGGAAGGAGGGGAGAGAAAGGAAGCAAGAGGAAGGCGGAGAGGGAACGAGGAGAGGAACCAGGGTAAGTGAGTGAGAAGAGTGGAACAAGAAGAGAGGAAAGAGTAGAGAGGAACGAGAAGATGGGAGCGAGGAGAGGAACCAGGGTAGGCGAGTGAGGAGAGTGGAACAAGAAGAGAGGAAAGAGTAGAGAGGAACGAGGAGATGGGAGCGAGGAGAGGAACCAGGGTAGGCGAGTGAGAAGAGTGGAACAAGAAGAGAGAAAAGAGTAGAGAGGAACGAGGAGATGGGAGCGAGGAGAGGAACCAGGGTAGGCGAGTGAGGAGAGTGGAACAAGAAGAGAGGAAAGAGTAGAGAGGAACGAGAAGATGGGAGCGAGGAGAGGGAAAGGAGGAGGCAGATAGGGACATTGCAATGGAGAGTACATGGGGAGCTCTATTCAAACACCAAGAAACCTTTCTGTCATGTCAAATTTAACTTTTCTCCGTCAATCTACACCCAATCAATTATCATCATTATTCAGCTAGAAACAGTGGGGCTTCTATTAATATAAAAATCGATGTTGCAGACGGTGGGGATTTTGTGTGTATGTGTGTGTGTGTGTGTGTGTGTGTGTGTGTGTGTGTGTGTGTGTATGTGTGTGTGTGTATGTGTGTGGTTGTATGAAAGAAAAACAGGGCTTATGTAATTTTCTGTATGTATTTGCCTTAAACAGGCATTAAAGGACTGCCCAATACCTGTTTCTCAGGGATTCTTTTCTGATTATGAACTAACGGACAATTTGACTTGTTTTGAAGAAAAACACAATGTTCAGTCATGCTAGCCATATGTTAGTATAACAGCTGGACGAAGGCTACCATACTAGTAGGGCAAACACAGCGTGGAAGTTTTGACGAATCGGATCATGTTATTGAAGTTTCTTCACCGTGTCAAATTTTGTGAAGCTTTGAGCTAATAATGAAGGAACCAAAGAGTCAGTGAACCCGCTTGTGTTTAAGGGACTCAGTCAAATAAAAGACCACCTAGAAACTCCTACACTTTTTAAGGTAGGTTCAAAACCACTGTATGTTCACTACATTGCAAGGTAAAATAAAATCTGCTCAGTGTTTGGATAAATCATTGTTGCAGCGTATTTAGGTGAGTGACATACATTTCTCAATTCTGGGTTGTAGACTAGACTCATGTTGCTTCTATGTTTGTCGGTCAACTACATGTTTTCAGCTACATTTCTACTGGTCATCCTCCTAAATTCATTGGTCAGCAGGGATGGAATTTCACAGCAGCATGTGCCGCCATGGCCATCGATGGCCCCATGTAATGCCCTACCAAAGAATGTATTCCTTTCAGCTAAAGTGTCCGTTGTGCCCTTGGGGTGGATGTGAAATTCGAATTCTCTCTACTGACAGTTATACAGATACAATCTCTATATAGTCTTAAGTGTTTCTTTCAATTGTTTTGAAAAAAACGTTTTCAATAAAAGTAGCGTCATGTAAATTGTAAATAATATAATTCCAATATTTCTTAGAGTTTTTGAATGAATTGCTTACTATCTCAATGTGTGCCTGATCTTGCATGCATCCCTTATTTTCCAGGACAAGCTATTCAGGTTGGGCGAGCCAGGGCGCAACATTGTAGAGTTGACACCAAAGTGCATCTGCGTAGTATAAGCAAGAGGTGCACGCATCTCTATTTTGCTTCATTCATCTCATTAAGGTATATGAATACTCTCCAAAGGCACTGTAAGTCCAAAAATAATCTCACAAGTTGTTGTTGCCAACGTTAGCCTGCTGTAGTATGAGCGAGACCTACATGCGTCTCTAGTTTGCTTCATTCATTCCTAGCCTCTGCCACTGAGAAGGATCCCCATTGCATGATGCTTCCACCGTATGGAAGGTATTAGCTAGCTGATCAGCAGTACATTGTTTTTGTCAGAGGTAATGCATGGCATTCAGGTGTAAAAGTTCAATTTTGCACTCATCAGACCAGATAATCTTTTTCCTCATGCTCTTAGAGTCCTTCATTCAGCATGTCATACGCCTTTTACTCAGGAGTGGCTTCCATCTTGCTGATACCATAAAGGCTGATAGTGCTGCAGAGTTCCCTGTTGTTCTGGCAGGTTTTCCCATGTCTGCAGAGTAACTGAAGCTCTGTTAGAGTGGCATTTGTGATTTTGGTCACTTCCCTGACCAAGGGCCTTCTTATCTGTTTACTTAGCACGGCCTGAAGGCCAGCTCTGGGAAGACTCTTGATGGTTCCAAACGTCTTCCATTTCACAATGATGCAGCTCACTGTCCTGGAAACTGTAAATGTTTTTTTAATGTGTTTTAAATGTTGTGTAAAACATTTTCTTATAACCTTCCCCAGATTTATGCATCAACACAGTTCCACCTTAAAGGTCTACAGAGAGTTCTTTGGACTACTTGGCTTGGTTTTGCTCTGACATGACATATGGGACCTAACAGATACAGGCGTGTGCCTTTCTAAATCATGTCCAATCAATAGAATTTGTCACAATCAAATTCTAGAGACATCTCCAAGATGATTTATGGACACGATGCATCTGAGCTCAATTTGTAGTCTCACGGCAAATGGTCTGAATACTTAAGTACATGAGTTATTTCAGTTATTCATTTGTAAATGAATAATGGAAATAACTCATAAATAATAATAAAAAAAGTGTTTTCCCTTTGTCATTATGTGATATTTTGTGTGGATTGATAGCAAAATAAATATATGTAGTCAATTATAATGTCAGTGACACAATACAATGTGGAGAAAGTGAAGGGATATGAATACTTTCCAAAGGCACTGTATGTCTAAAAATAAACTCACAAGTTGTTGTTGCCAACGTTAGCCTGCTATCATCATCAGTTCACAAACTAGCACTTCTCACAGGCTAGCTGGGCTGATCTATTGGAAAACAGCTGGGGTGACTCAGATCCTAACTCATTATCAACATCAGTGATAATGTTTTTGGGTTAAGGTGTTAGAATACCATTTTTAATTTTAAGTTAACTGTCATAGAAGTTTGTTGATGCTGGTAATGCATGTTTTTGAACCAAGACAAATTGTCAGTTATGTTTTTGCCTTACTCTTGATATCAATTCCTGATATCCACCAGATATGTCAAAGGCGTTGCGTTCTGACAGAAGTCAATTGTTGTCAATGAAACAGCCCCCACCAATGTATGTTTCCATTGTGAAACTAGGCGCCCGTGCATTTGTTGAACATTCAGTATTTTCAGCTTGTGCGTTGCTTTACCTTGCGGTGGAATAGCCAGAAGTTAATAAAAAACACAAAATACAGCAAGCTAGTAGAAAATTAGAGAATTATCTAGTTGATACTCCTACACTAGCATGGCTTCCCCGGTAGCAATCAGTGCCCTTTGATAGAGAAATGATCTTCTCTGTACTGCCTCCTGTTCAGCAGCCTTGCAATTAAAGAATGTGCAACAATGGAAATTGAGGGGGCTATAGATCTAGCAAAAACACATACTACATCAGTGAGTGATTACGCTATTATAGTGCGGACAACAGAATTGTCGAAGCTTGGATATTCACCTATTAGTGGAGGCATGTCTGCATTTTCATAACAATCAAGTCAGCGCAGGGTGAAGATACGTGAAGAAAGGGAGGAATTCAACAGTATATATGTGAAAAAAGTGGGTACGGGCTGTCACTGAACTATTCTAAAGTATTGAGAAAAAATACTAAGAACGTTATACGCACATGATCAAAGGCTTCTGGATATTTAGTGAAAGAGAAACTTATTCCCTATA
The DNA here is from genome assembly GCA_016801175.1 of Esox masquinongy. Classification (NCBI taxonomy): domain Eukaryota; kingdom Metazoa; phylum Chordata; class Actinopteri; order Esociformes; family Esocidae; genus Esox; species Esox masquinongy. The sequence goes on along the minus strand of JACXGI010002008.1, from coordinate 33,093 downwards.
GGTTTGTTTGAATAAAGGTCATTGTTGAGATTCATGAGTATTGTCAGGGCCCTAATATCAAGGCTGTTCTTTTCCCTGTAGATGTGACAGCTCCATTAGCCACTACAAGTGGCCTACAGTGAAAGGAGCCCACAGCAGATGTCTCATAGCATACAGAGGAAACATGCTACCACATTATAAAATAAAATACCAAATACTTTAGCAAAGTATTGTGTGGAATATGTATACATGGTATTAACTAATAATTTGTGGTTAATTTTTAGGATAATGATTTTACACCTTCAACAATAAACCAAAACGTATTTTAATGTCATCTTATTGAATTATTTAATGTTACATGTGATATGGCCACACAGAGGGCCAGAGATAATTATGGACCTTTTGGTAAACACAGTTACTCAAATTATCATAACAGTTCACTTCAACAAGGTTTTGTACATGTAAAACTGAAAATAATGCATGACACAGAAAACGTTATCTCAGTTACATCAGCTGTGATGGATTGTCCTACTTCTTGCAATAAATTCTTACCCAGTAGCAAACCGTGTTTGTGTGCTGCAGATGTGTGCAATGTAAGAAATATCTCACTCCGATGTCTCTCTAAATACTTGATGAGTCTCACCACTTTCTGTATTGCTACACTATGTGAGAGTACACCTGGTGAGCCCTCAAGTCACATTTCAAAACATTTCTCTCTTTCTCTATTAATTTCCCCCTCCGCATTTGCTTTCACAATCTCTCTCCTATTGTCTCTCAATTCTTCCATACTCCGTCTGATACAGATTTCTCAGTGTCGTCTTATCTTCATCATCATTTCACCCACTCTCTTCTTCGTCTCCTCCCTCTCTCTTTCTCCATCCCAGTGGAGGTATCTGGATGTCCACAGCAGCACTGTAGAATCAGTGCATGATCCATCACTGGTGCTCTTAGCAGCACTGTAAAGGCTGGGCCACAAATCTTGTTCCTAGACACTTCCGTCCATATGGGGGTCTGTTGGAACAATGTATCATACTTGGCCCTTATTAGCCAAAAAGAAAGTTGTGAGAAATTCCTGGTGCAATAAGCATTGGCTTTATCGATTTAGTCTACCCACCAATCATCTCCCACAAAACATTCCCCCAGGTGTCATATGCACCTAACACCCAATCACTCCATTGTTACATTGTTGTAGGACAGCTGAGCTGCCCTCAATGCTCTACTGACTCAGGACAACAAGGCAGTTACTTCTTCATCAAAAGATGTTCTTTGTTATTAAGTCGTGTTACTTCAGTAGCTGTTTTGCTACAGCTTATTGAAGTAGCATTGCATTTATTTTTACGTTAATGGCTGGTTAGCTTTTCATTTTTTAATATGAAGTGATTGACTCAGACTAAACTGGCTGTAATAGAAAAAAGTGTTTGCTTACCAAATATTTACATAACACCCCGTTTGGAGCAACACCTACAATATCACTCCCATAGAATGACCCAGTCTCTCTAACTTCATATGGTTGTGTAAGATGTGTGCTATAGCCTGGGGGTTAGGTTAGTGAGCCACAAACTCAGCCCTGCAACAAGCATTTCTGCTGTCTGCTCTCCAGTTGCTCACAGACATATTAAACATATCTCACACATTGACCCAGGGTTACACAGTCTTCACAGTCTACCACACTCCATCTAGAAGTACTCTAGTCATTACTGTTTTGGCATAATGCCAAGAGGTCTGAGACAAGGCTGTTGTCTGGATGTTTCAAGTCCACAACAATGTCTATACAACATCAGTTGATCATTATTAGGGTTTGGAAAAAACTTAATCAAAAAATATTGGAGGGTTTAGTTACAAATTTGTTTCCCAAACTGGCTGGCATTGTTCTCAAAATGGCAACGCCGTTTTGACATGGTGTGGAATGTCTTTTTTGTTCATTTCCTAGACGGTAGAACATTTGAAAATCATTGGTCGTTAGGTAACAGTACTAGGGAAACCAAGTAAAATTATAAATAAATCTACATTACAACCTTTATAAACCGTGATTATCAGCCTATACAGTGCACATGCAATGTATAGCCGAAACTGCAAAACCAGTATTACCTTCATTTGTGCCACATGAAATGTATACAACGCTGTGAGGTGTGTGTGTGGTGTACTAGAAACACTTGTGGGACTGAACCTTCTGGTGGAAGGCACATGCCATTCTTCTCTTTGCTTACCAACCGGCTAAAATGACTTGACTTCATACAGCAGACAGTACACCTGTTTTGTTTTTGACCAAGCTACTAGCTAGATTAAGCAAAATGTTACAGTTCCTGCAGAGTAGAACATTTAGCAGAGTAGAATTTGAACTCCCATCTTCTCAGACCCCGGGCACATAAGGACACAATAAAATCAGAGGCCATCAAGGACAAGTCCAATGCCATCCATGACTATTTAGGAACAGGCAACTTTTAGCTAGCTTGCCAATGAGGGAGAACAACATAACTGGCGAGTTGTATTTTATTTTTGTCAATGACATTTTGACTTTGATGTGATTTGACTAGTGTGAATCGAGATCCAAATTGGCTTCCCTTTGAGGGTGTTTTCTTAAGCAAGACAACCCATAATTGAGCTCTGCTCAAATCTAGTCCCATCAGATGATTTCATCTCCAACAGAGATTCAGCAACTGCCGAAATAAGAATATTAACAGAACAGTAACAAAATTAAAGATACTTTCTAAATTATGTTTTTGTTTTTATTGGTCACATTTTGTGGGGAAGACTGGCTTTCCTAGACTTCCTTGAATATACACCACTATGTGAAATATGCAGTCAATAGTGATAGAATTACTACTTTTACCTAATTTTATCTAAATCACTGTGAAAAGCATTTTTAATAATAAAGAATTTCTATTTTTAAAACAATTCACCATGTAGAACATTCATGCTTTAAAGGGACAGGGAGATATGTTTTGAATAAGGCATAATATTCTTGCAATGTAACTTGCACATGGGCTAGAAATTCTATGTGTAGCACCTTTTAAGATATGACAGATTGTTGTGAGGGAATTACCACACACATCATTGGTGTGAGAAGACAGATGGTCAAAATGGCAACCTTTTATTTATTATAATTCACCATGTTAAGTGCAACCCCGTTTCACAAAAAGTTGGGATGCTGTGTAAAATGTAAAGAAAAATGGAATGCAATGATGGAATACTGAATGATACTGAATGAATACTGAATGCAAATTCCATAAAAATAGTACAAAAACAACATATCAATTGTTGAAACTAAGAAAGGTTATTGTTCATTGAAAAATATACCGCTATGTCCCCTTTTAAATTTGATGCCAGCAACATGTTTAAAAAAGGGGCAACAAAAGGGGGACAGGGGCACAAAAGACTGGAAAAGTTGTGTAATGTAAAAAAAATAAAACCCTGGTTGAACACCTCACAAGTAATTAGGTTAATTGGCAACAGGTCAGTAACATGATTGGGTTTAAAAAGAGCATCCCAGAGAGGATGGGCCTGAAAGACTCTGCGGGCAAATAGTGCCACAATTCCTTCAGAAGTAAAGATGGGGAGGGGTTCGTTACTCTTGAACAGGAAAATAGTAAAAGAATGTGTATGAAAACATTTGCAAAACGTCCCATAAAGGCCATTTCTAGTGTGACTTCATCTCATGTTCAAAGTGAGAAATTGTCATTTGAAGCTCAAGTCAAACTATAGACATATGGCCAAAAGCTTTTCTTCTCCACAACGCACAGTGGAATGCCTGGATACAGCACTTAGCCCAGGTACAGTATATAGGCAATATACTACAAACCTAAGAGATGCTGTTATTACAAAACGGTTACCAAAGCATAACCTTAAAATGTTAAGTGATATCATACCAAGGATAACGCAATTTACTATACATTGTGTAGAACCAAATTTTTACAAATTTGACAATGGAAATTGGAATATTTTTTTTGCCTACAAGAAGAAGCTGAACTTTAATTGGTATTGATACTTTGACTTAACGGTACTTAAGTGATTAGGCAACAAACAGACTTGGTACCCATGTAATGCAATCATATTGTTGTATCTGTTCGGTAACAGAAAATGTGACTGTGGAGACTATTATCTTAACCTGCTCTGATTTCAATTTGTTTTCCTTCATTGGAATTTTCTCGTGCATTATTCATTTTACTCAGTTGCTAAACTTTATGGAAGTGAATGCATTGGATTATTATTCATGTATGTCTGTCTGTGTGTGTCAGTCTGTGTGTCTATGTGTGTAGTATAGTATAGAGTTGTGTGTCTGTTTTGTGAAAAAAAGAGTATTTCCCCATGTTTGGAAAGATGAGTTTTCTATCTAGAGTTCAATATGATTTATCTCACTATAAGATTCAGAGGTTGCAAAAATGCTTTACCCCAAGGTGACCCCTATAAATCCCCTTATAAATGGAATACATCTTATGAAGACAGAGCAAGTTCTTTGAAGCCAGACTGAATTGTGTTTGAGTCTTTCCTATTGTTCAATTAAAGCCTTTGAGTGTGCATAGACTTCAGCTCCTTTTCCTTTCTTTTTCAATTATGTGCTAATGAAAACATAAAGACAACCACAAACTCTTTGGACCTGGACATTTTGTTTAATATATTATAAGGACTGAAAGCAATGCAATCATAGTCTATAGCTAATTTAAATATGTTAAAATGAACTTTACAAAGTTGTAGCTATTTTGCAGTTACAGTATCTCACAAAAGTGAGTACACCCCTCACATTTTTGTAAATATTTAATTATATCTTTTCATGTGACAACACTGAGGAAATGACACTTTGCTACAATGTAAAGTAGTGAGTGTACAGCTTGTACAACAGTGTAAATTTGCTGTCCCCTCAAAATAACTCAACACACAGCCATTAATGTCTAAACCGCTGGCAACAAAAGTGAGTACACCCCTAAGTGAAAATGTCTAAATTGGGCCCAAAGTGTCAATATTTTGTGTGGCCACCATCATTTTCCAGCACTGCCTTAACCCTCTTGGGCATAGAGTTCACCAGGTTGCCACTGGAGTCCTCTTCCACTCCTCCATGACGACATCACGGTGCTTGGGGATGTTAGAGACCTTGCGCTCCTCCACCTTCCATTTGAGGATGCCCCACAGATGCTCAATACGGTTTAGGTCTGGAGACATGCTTGGCCAGTCCATCACCTTTACCCTCAGCTTCTATAGCAAGGCAATGGTCGTCTTGGAGGTGTGTTTGGGGTCGTTATCATGTTGGAATACTGCCCTGCGGCCCAGTCTCCGAAGGGAGGGGATCATGCTCTGCTTCAGTATGTCACATTACATGTTGGCATTCATGGTTCCCTCAATGAACTGTAGCTCCCCAGTGCAGCACTCATGCAGCCCCAGACCATGACACTCCCACCACCATGCTTGACTGTAGGCAAGACACACTTGTCTTTGTACTTCTCACCGGGTTGCCGCCACACACGCTTGACACCATCTGAACCAAAAAAGTTTGTATTGATCTCATCAGACCACAGGACATGGTTCCAGTAATCCATGTCCTTAGTCTGCTTGTCTTCAGCAAACTGTTTGCGGGCTTTCTTGTGCATCATCTTTAGAAGAGGCTTCCTTCTGGGACGACAGCCATGCAGACCAATTTGATGCAGTGTGCGGCGTATGGTCTGAGCACTGACAGGCTGACCCCCCACCGCTTCAAACTCTGCAGCAATGCTGGCAGCACTCATACGTCTATTTCCCAAAGACAACCTCTGGATATGATTCTGAGCACGTGCACTCAACTTCTTTGGTCGACCATGGTGAGGCTTGTTCTGAGTAGAACCTGTCCTGTTAAACCGCTGTATGGTCTTGGCCACCGTGCTGCAGCTCAGTTTCAGGGTCTTGGCAATTTTCTTATAGCCTAGGCCATCTTTATGTAGAGGAACAATTCATTTTTTCAGATCCTCAGAGAGTTCTTTGCCATGAGGTGTCATGATGAACTTCTAGCGACCAGTATGAGCGAGTGTGAGAGCGATAACACCAAATTTAACACACCTGCTCCCCATTCACACCTGAGACCTTGTAACAATAACGAGTCACATGACACCGGGGAGGGAAAATGGCTATTTGGGCCCAATTTGGACATTTTCACTTAGGGGTGTACTCACTTTTGTTGCCAGCAGTTTAGACATTAATGGCTGTGTGTTGAGTTATTTTGAGGGAACAGCAAATTTACACTGTTGTACAAGCTGTACACTCACTACTTTACATTGTAGCAAAGTGTAATTTCCTCAGTGTTGTCACATGAAATATTTGCAAAAATGTGAGGGGTGTACTCACTTCTGTGAGATACTGTATGATGCAAACAGACAATCATTATATGCCAATCTAATAAAATTTCCATTTTATTCTGCAAAGCCAGCTGTATGTTTAAAAAACAGTTTGTATTTGACACATAATGTAATGATGTATAAAAAGGCATTGTCAACACAGTTGTTTGACACAGTTCAAATGATCATTCATTTAATTCTGCAATATTTTGCTTGCCATCAAGTTAAAAGAGACTGGTTTGTTGTTTGCTGCCTCCAGCCATTCAAGAGTGTCCGTTGTTTAATTTTAAATGATTCAATGTTTTTGACAAAAACTGACAGAAGTGAGGGAGGAGATGGATGGACTATTGTTGTAATACTGCTATATACAAAATATGCAGATGGAATGGACACAAATTATACAGTGGATATAAAAAGTCTACACACCCCTGTGAAAATGCCAGGTTTTTGTGATGTAAAAGAATGAGACAAAGATAAATCATGTCAGAACTTTTTCCATTTTTAATGTGACCTATAATGTGAACAATTCAACTGAAAAACAAACTGAAATCTTCGAGGGGGAAAAATGAAAAATAAAACCTTACAGTAACCTGGTTGCATAAGTGTGCACACCCTCTTATAACTGGGGATGTGGCTGTGTTCAGAATTAACCAGTCACATTTAAACTCATGTTAAATAGAAGTCATTACACACCTGCCATCATTTAAAATGACTCTGATTAATCACAAATAAAGTTCAGCTGTTCTAGTAGGATTTTCCTAGTTGCATCTCAGAGCAAAAGCCATGGTCCACAGAGAGCTTCCAAAGCATCAGAGGGATCTCATTGTTGAAAGATATCAGTCAGGAGAAGGGTACAAAAGAATTTCCAAAGCATTAGATATACCATGGAACACAGTGAAGACAGTCATCATCAAGTGGAGAAAATATGGCACAACAGAGACATTACCAAGAACGTCCCTCCAAAATTGATGAATAGACAAGGAGAAAACTGGTCAGGGAGGCTTCCAAGAGGCCTACAGCAACATTAAAGGAACTGCAGGAATTTCTGGCAAGTACTGGCTGTGTGCTACATGTGACAACAATCTCCCGTATACTTCATATGAATGGGCTATGGGGTAAGGTGGCAAGATGGCCTTTTCTTACAAAGAAAAACATCCAAGCCCGGCTGAAGTTTGCAAAAACAAACATCAAGTCCCCCAAAAGCACGTGGGAAAATGTGTTATGGTCTGATGAAACCAAGGTTGAACTTTTTGGCCATAATTCCAAAAGGTATGTTTGGCGCAAAAACAACACTGCACATCACCCAGAGAACACCATACCCACAGTGAAGCATGGTGGTGGCATCATCATGCTTTGGGGCTGTTTTTCTTCAGGTGGAACCAGGGCCTTAGTCAGGGTGGAGGGAATTATGAACAGTTCCAAATACCAAGCAATTTTGGCACAAAACCTTCAGGTGTCCGTTAGAAAGCTGAAGATGAAGAGGAAGTTCACCTTTCAGCACGACAACGACCCAAAGCACACATCCAAATCCACAAAAGCATGGCTTCACCAGAAGAAGATTAACGTTTTGGAATGGCCCAGCCAGAGCCCAGACCTGAATCCAATTGAACATCTGTGGGGTGATCTGA
>JACXGI010002008.1:0-19488 GCA_016801175.1 Esox masquinongy | reverse complement strand
ACTGATTGTAAATGTGTTTTCCACAATAGCTACATTTGCATGTAATTCCTGTGATGGTGTGTTCACTGGGATATGTATAAAAGTTATTTTGAGACGATATACATTTGGAATTTTATTAAACAATCTTGCCAAGATCCAACTCACTTTGAGTAAAGTTAGTAGATTCAATATACAATTGTAAAGCAACCAGTTGCAAAAGGATTGTGAGTTTTCGTAACATTTTGACACATCTCATCCAACAGTTTTGCTTTTCAAAGACAAACATGATTTTGTAATTTTACATAAGAAGGTCATTAATCATTAATTGTCGGCTAACTTTGTTCCCACCTTCTGGGAATCCCAAACCAGCCCCTCACTCCTTCCAATAGACCAAAATCTAAGGGTGAATTCCAGAGTGGTGATACGATGAATAAACCCACCAACATCGGGACACACTTGAGACTGTAATGATGTTCATGTTCCACTTTTAAATAGTTAAATAAGCATGCAGTTCCCCTTAACAAAGCCTTTTAGAAGAAACAAACCTCAATACACAAAGTTTTGTAGAATTAAAGGTTGAACCATAAATGCAATGTAACCAGTGTTAAATTAGTGTTAAATTATGTAGGTACATATTGTGGATACACTGTTAACACAGTTGATTTAACACAGGAGCATTTACTGTATAGCAGTTAAACAGTTCAGATAGGAGGAAGTTCATATTTTAAGTGTCCTGACTAGAAATCAGACATTAACAAATGCATGGGTCATACAGTTAGACATGCCAATCCCTTCTGTGTGGAACTGTAAAAAATAACCTGCCTAATGGGATTCTACTTTGCTTTGGAGGCAGTGTCATTGCAAACTCACTGAAAGGGGCCATTGGTGGGTTGACATGGCTTTGGGAGACTTGTGCAAATGACAGGATGGGCAATGAAAGTGCAAATCGAGGCCACGGGTGAATGGATTTTAGCAGTAAGCTACATTTATTGTCGCTTTATAGTACACCCAATATCTCTGTGAGGGTTAACTAGAATTGATTGGCTTCAAAATCCAACCACCTGTGTTTTTGGTCAGACTCATTTGCTGATATCACAGATACTGCTCCATTAACAGATCTTGTTTAACACCCCCCCGTTTGGCTACCCAATGTAAGGTGCCTGGTTACGAGTGTAATAAGAGGTGGTTAACTCACTTCCCGAGCCAATACTCCTCCCATCTATCCTTTTCCCCTTCCGCATGGCTTGGAGGAGGTCAGGGACCCGGTATCGGGCTGTGCCGTATTGGCCCATGAGTTCTTCGGATAGGGTGAAATCGTGCATGCTAGGTCAAGGGGGGCAGTTCATTTCAGTCAGGGTGAGACGACTCTTTGTCAAATCCCTGCCAGGTGCCTTCGCCCGACCACTCCTGAAACACTGGGTGCAACTGCTCTCTCTGAGGATCGTACATCTTAAACAGGGGACTGGTTACAGGCAGGCCATGGCCGTCTCCAGATGGATTGTGTTGGGTAGGAGGTCCTCCCGCACCAAGGACACCATATATTCTGGAGTCTAGAAAGGTCTCTGTGTCTATTTCCCGTAATTGTACTGGCACCCTCCGAGCCAGGGCCAGGGCCAGGGCCAGGGCCAGGGCTAGGGCCAGGGCCAGCTCTGTGTGCCAACAGACCTGTTGTTTGGGGTTGGCTGATGACTCAGTGGGCATAGGGACATCTATCTACACTGTAACATTGTCTTGATATATGACCATAGGCATTACAGGTACATGTAAAACTCTGTACTGATCCCTTGGAAGTAATCCTATTATAGTTCCTGTCTATGGGGCTACAGTAGGTAGGGACTTGGTTTTTTCTACCCATCTGTTAACCACGGGACGTAACACGGGGTGGGCAAATAACCGGTGCAGGGTCACATGGAATCCCTCCAGTGCTGACAAACACAACGTGTAACAATAAAAAAAGAAAACTACCAGCAAAAGCCGTGGTTAGCAGGAAAATAAACACAGAAGTCTACACCTGCCACTGATCAACACTTAAACGTGTCATAAAGGAGCTGGTTTCCATAAACTGCACCGGCCGTGCTCTCTCTAAACAGAGAATGTCGTCCATGTCGTACATGAGGATGTCATCCTTACTGGTTCATATCTGCTTCTCTCTCACCCCCTTGGACTCCGTTTATGCCGCATTTTGTCTAGACAAAGCCACAGAAACAGTTTAGTAGGCTCAGCTGTGTGGGGTTACACCGGGTACATGTCCCTTGTTGAGGGCGCTGTCAAGCTGTCTTCCTCCAAACAGTCACTGAACTGTGGGACTTTTAGTGTACCCTAACTAGGCAAAACTGGCAAAGATTGCCTTCATTATACCAATATACAATGCTCCCGCAGAGAAGTTATTCTCTCCCCAAAACCAAATACAAACAGCCTCAAGATTGTGTTTTCGGGAGGAAAACATAACCAGTTCATGCGCATCGCAGGTCCTGGTTATGTAAGCTGGTCAAAGTAGCTGGGCAATTTTGATTTCCCAAAAGCAATATCTCATTTTGAGCAGGCCAAGATCCGTTGCAAATGCTGACATAATCCGCCGATATGCCAAACAACCTTGTACAATTGAAATGAAGTGCACGGCCATGAGCACGAAGCACATCGCCAGTCATAGTATGCTTTTCATAAGACCATCTACGTTAAAGCACGCAAAACACTGTGGGCTAGCCAAAAACATCTGGGACTAGAGCCCCGAAATCCCAGGTCTGATGATGCCCCTGCTTTTGAGGCAATTGTTGGGTTGATTTTCAGCTGGGCAAAATCAGTCTCCACAGGTCTAGAAAAAATTATTTACTCTGGCCTGCACAAGTATCTGTGTTTTGTTATTTATTTGGCTGATTAAACACTAGAAGCGCTGAGCCATTGACACCTACCAGAAGCGCCATCAGGGGTCATTTTGACCCATGCATGTTTTGAATGGGAGGGTGTTGGTGACACACAATGATCAGTAGATGGCACATCTTGCGCGTATATCCAATGCCAATGACACAATTAGTGCCGGAAGAAGGACATTTGATCAAGAGGCACTTTAGTGCTTCTTAAATTCAATATGTTTAAACCTAGTTTAGAGTTGTTTTGAAATACACCGTAATGTAGCCTAATTTCTCAACATTATTATTAGACAAACACGTTTCAGTCGCTTATTTTTTCGCATCAACTCTGATTAACAAAAGAAAAACACCCATGCATGTGTAAAATATTTTGGCGAATTTTGTCATTTCCAACCATATTTCCTAATCAGATAATGCCCATTAAAATTTATGGATATAAATATATATTGTCCCATTGCATATAACGCTGAAACATGTTTTGCTTAGTCCCACTCAGAAGGCAAATGTCTTATTGTAAGACTTGCCGTTTTCTTGGCAACATATCATAGAATATAGGTCACACAATATTAGGTCATTTAATATGCTTTTAATTTATTTATTTGGCATATTTCCCAACGGACATTTTGGCCATTATATTCATCTGCAGACAACTACATGTGATACCGGCTAAACCCTGGCCTGCGTAGCTTACATGGCGCCTGCTATTGGGCTTACTGCATGTCATTGCATATCATATATATATATAATATATATATATAATATATTCGAAAATATTTTAAGGTTAGCCATATAATTTATTTTAGTATCAAATCGTTTTTTAGGCCTAACTCTATTGTTGATATATACACGATGGTGTGGACATGTTATTTAATCTTTTAGGCCATCTATATGCATTTGTAAGGCTATTATTCACTTCATGATTTTCAACGGTGGTTTGGTCCCTAAACTGACTGTACGAATGTGCGCACACACACCCATACAACTTATTTTTCAGTAAATTATCTCAATATAACTTTTCGCAGAGCATGTCAAACACGCTTCTGCATGCATGGGCTATCCTATGGAAACGGACATAATTCTCGTGGTATTTGTTGAGACATTTCTAACATTGGCCTAAAATCCCTTATTCAGATTGGAAACATATGATTTTGGAATATGCAAGAAGATTGTTGTCGATAAAAAATAATTGCGATCTGGCTCAAATAATTGTAATCAGGCAGTTATTTAATAATTGCGACAGCCCTAGATGTAGCTAACCTATTGTGCTCACCTCGCAAAGATTGTGAAGAGTTCATTCTTCTGACTAATTTAAATAAAAAACAAAGTATAGCATAAACTCAGCATTAAACTTTGTTCATCAATATAGCCTACGCCTTACATTAAGACTTGTTACTGCAAAAGGAACCGTAACGCAGTTAACCTAAAATTATAAGTTTCCAATTATGAAAGTCTGTGCTGGGCTTAAAATTCACTTTTCCATTTGTTATTTTTACATAAAAAAATACTGGGGGATAAAGCATGCATATCTATCTATCTTAAACGGAGCTTCCTGTAAGTTTATCGAGTGCTGCAAAAACTATTTTTTTAGCTACCTCTGGGTCAAATTGACCCCTTTCTAGTGTTAAAATGTTCAAAACATCCTGCATTTATTACTGTGTAGGCTAAAGTTGTATAAGTAACAGTCCTTTTCCATGGTGTTTCTGTCATCTTGTCCACCCCCTGTATTTCATGATACATTTTCCTATAATAATAACACAAATCAGACAGCAAATCGTTTATACAGTTATTTGTGTTTATACTATACGTATAAACACAAATACTATGATTTAATCCAATTATACCATTAAATCACAAAGCTATCTAACTCTAATATGTACAGTTGTAGATGTTATTATTGTAGGTATTCATTTTAGTTTTTGATTGTAGATTTGTTTGGAAGATCTCATTTGAGATATTTGGTTTTAACATTTTTTTTAAAATTTGTGGCTAAACGAACATAGCAAGCCATCCCAGCTAGCTAACTATTAACTTAACGTTAGTTGGACTGAGTTGGACAAGTAGTTCTTGCTTATAGTAACTTAGGCTTGCTTGCTGGTTAACTTTATTTTACAAAATAAAAGCGCTTGTTTATACCTAGATGTTTCGCTTTTTGTAATTTTCAGACAGCTTATATTGTACACCAAAATGAGACATTCAGCTAAACTAATGTCAGCCTGAGCAGAGTTGGGAGATGTATGTGTGAGGGAGAGGACAAATTGGAGTTCCCACTTTGAGCCAAAGTTCTATTTCATAAATATAATTCCCAAAGATTATTTGGAGGACAATGCTGTACATCACAAACTACTTTTCTTGACAAATTCTTTAAAAGTAAGATAGATACACTACTGACATTATTGATTCTGTGCAGAACCACTGACCTATGAAAAGTGATAGCAGTCACCCCTGTACATTTTACATTAATTTGCTGTGGCACAAAGTACCAGCATGACTGTTTTAAGTGCCTTGACTTTTTTGAACCGTTTCCAGTTCAAATGGTGGGCATATTGGAACAGAAAGTCTATATCCTCTGGTTATATTCCTGAATTTCAACACCTTATTCACTAATCAATTGCTATATTAATAAGTTGAATCAGGTGTGCTAACTTTGGAATAGATCAGCTACAGTATATGGAGCTGTTGGAGTTTCCCTAAAGAGCGATTGGACAACAATTGTGCAACACAGGTAGAACTTGAATAAAACGATCGGACATGCCACTGTAATACTTGGATTTCCTTCCTGCACTCTGCAGTTCTTCACATTAGTAGTTGGCATCCTCGCTCACATTAGGCTGTGTTGTACTTCGTCTCTCCTGAACATCTTGGAGAGCAGAGCAGACAGAGAAAACAAACCCACAGGAGTGGTGCTGGGACCGTTACCACTTGCTATGGCTCTTTGCTTCAGTTCTGGAAAAGGTTGCAGAGATTTTCCTATGTGAGACTCTCCCTTTGGGCTTGTCAGCAGTTCCAGACTTCCAGATACAGCCCTAAAACAGGCTTGGGTTAATCTCTTAGAAATGTAGGGTTTAACAGGCATCCAATTAGCCACTACACTAACATCATGTAACAATAACATCAATAAATGCTTTACAATGACACTTATAGCTTGCACCGATCAAAGTAGGCATAGCAATTAAATTTCTGGCTTGGCTACCCCCCAAGAAGTAATTGATAAATTATACTGTGGGATGATTACACCATGGTTGACATTGCTAACATTCAATTATATGTATAATCCATCTTTTTCTCTTTGGCGGCAAAATGCTGAGTCTAAAAAGTGTAAAAAAACTGTTTAAAAATATTAAGTAAATTCTGAGTCTGAGTAAACAAGTGATGATGTGTATTTGTCAAAGCAGTTTGGCCTAATTGGCTGGCACTAAGTATAATGCAAACTCCTTCTGCTATTGTAATTCTGTAATTATAACCATAATCGTAACCATAATGTCCGCTCATCCTAGTTTCAAACAAGCAAACCTTGAGAAATTATTGCAATATTTGCTTTTAAGATATGAACCAAAACCACATCCTCTACTGTGTCAATGTGAAAAAGAGAATTAGTGCACAAGAAAAGGAGCTGCCAGAAGAGGGCTGTCCATCACTTCAGAGACTGGTTCCTCTTTAGGTATTTTCTACATCCTTGCCTTCTAAGGAGTTCTTACTGGCCACTGTGCTTCTGCCTCTGCTTTGCTTGCTTATAGGGGTTTTAGGTTTGATATTTTTAACCACTCTGTGACAATTATGTAAAACAAATCAATGAGGCCAACAGCAACAAAAAGAAACGTGGTTAGCTCATTCCCCATTATGCATTGCAGATAAAACTGATTACATTCATTTTGGTCGCCATCAATCATCAAACAAAACCCCATAATGACAAAGCGAAAATATTTTTAGCAAAAAAAAAAAACATTTCTCATGTGTATATGTATTCAGACCCTTCATTCAGTACTTTGTCTACAGCTTTGAATCTTCTTGTGAATGCCTCTACCAGCTTTGGGCTGGATTTGAGCAGTTTCTCCCATTCTTCCTTGCAGATCTTCTCAAACTATGTCAGGTGGAATGGCGCTTAGCCAGGGTATGAACGATAACTTGTTTTTGCCAGTTGGCATTCATGCCTAATAGTTTGATTTTGGTCTCATTTAGAGCAAATAATAATTTTCCTCATGCTCTTACAGTCCCATCTCTGCAGAGAAACTCTGATGCTCTCTTAGAGTTGCCATTGGGTTCTTGGACACCTCCCTGGCCAGACGGCCGTCTCTAGGAAGTGTCTTGGTGGTTCCAAACATCTTCCTGGCATTTAAGGATGAGCAAAGTGCACAAGATGCTGATCTCAATTTGGAGAGTCATGGCAAAGTGTCTGAATACAATATTGTTTCATATACAATAAATTGGCACAAAGAAAAATGTGTTTTCGCTTTGTCATTATGGGGTATTGTGTGCAGATTCATAGCAACAAAACATTTAATCAGTTATTGATTGTGTCTATGACACAACAAAATGTGGAGAAAGTTAAGGGATCTGAATATATTCTAAAGGCACTGTATATGGACTAGGTCTAATGGTTAGAGGATGATCCAAGGAGCGGTGTCACTCAACTCTTCAGGAGCCTGATGATCTCCATGACAACAGGGACAGATACCCATATTACACATAACATAGAGACAGACTGAAGGACAGACACAGTGCAGTATCACAATGTGATAAGCCTAGGAGGTCTGCCCTAAAAGCCAAGATAAAAAATATGTTGGCCTGTGCTTACTGTGATATTGTGGATAAAGACAGTTGAGGGGCCAATAGTGTCTTTGGAGCTCAGTATGTATTACATGATAGATAAATGTAACGTATTGTTTAGTAAAATGAAATGTTCAGCAATTACTGTTTGCATGTCCATTCTGTAATAACAGTGGTGTAGTTCTATGTCTTAGATGTTTAGTAATTGCTGCTTCTTTATTTACAGACAGAACACAACTTAAATTTTGTACACATTTTTACAGGGGTGGATGTAACAAATTATAAATACTCTCATTACTGTTGAGTAGCTTTCCCTAATGTTCTATTTACCGTTTGAGATGGGAATGTATTTTTATGACATGTGGAACATTGACTGACCTCTTTATGACTTGGAGTAGAGTTACACATTGTATATTTTATTACATATGACTTAAAGTTACACATTGTTTTTTATTACAAATGACACGTGCTGTAATGCAGTTCATCTCTTCATTTCTCTGTGTATTGCATGTAAATAATCATGTCTAGCATTCAGTTTACCTTATTGAAACTAGCTAATTATTTTAAATAATTATTTTAACTCAAGTAACTCAATTACTTTTAATTTAAGTACTTTTTTAGTTATCTACTTTTTAGTTAAGTCGTTTTCTAAGAATAATGTGTAAACAGTATAAGGACTGCAACTAACAACTATTTTGATAAACAATTAATAAGCCGATTACTACTTTGATTAATCGGATAGAAATAATACATCAATCCCAGAATTAAATGCAAGTGTTTTGTTTAAAATAAATTCAACTTTTTTAGTGTTTTTCTTATCCTTTTACAATGCCTTCATTAAAACAACTGTAGGCATTAGTTATAAAACAAATAAAAACGTGCTAAAACTAAAGTGTTATCATAATATCATTTTCGAGACTTTTGGAAAAGCAATCCAGGGTACTACCTCATGAAGCTAGTTGAGAAACTTTTAAATGAGACTGTAAATGTTAATGCAAATTGTAATGCATTTAAATACCTCAACGTTTCTATTCTGGAGAATTATAAACCTCACCAAATTTGACACTAATGGCTTAATTCATCAGTAACGTAGTGAATTCTTAGCTAGCAGGAGCTGCTCAACTATACACAACTCAACATGCTCAAGTAGATTGTGGTGAAAAACTTGGAAGTTAATGTTAACTCAGCCATTCATTCAAGATTCATTATTAGTATTTTTCCTCTATGAAAAACTTAAAGGGACAGTTTGTCAAAAAATCATATTTATCTAAAAATGAACTTAACAAAAGTTAGTCCGGAATTTTTTTCCAACCATCCACTATTCAGCTCTGTTCCTGGCTGTAATTAGCATTCTTAGCATCATCCAAATTCATGAAAGGAAACTGTTCGCCCACTACAGCAAAGCTGCATTGAAAGTGGAAAACTACTCCAAAACACTTCAAACTACATTTATTAATCTGTCACGGTAGGATTGATTTTTTACACGGTAGTGACCAAACAACCAGAGGAATTTGGTCAATCCAAACCAGCACTAGCAAACTACTTCTTACAACCATTCACACACCTTGTGTGCTTCGGTGATGACGTCATCGGGGTGGGAGTGAACTTTAACCTCCAGAAATTACGCGAGGTGAGTTTCTCTAGCTGGCCCATTATCATGAATATCGTCGGTGGACTTCAGTTTTATTTCTATCATTGTGGAAAATGCCGTGATCGTGTTTTGTTTGCAAAGAAAGGATACAAGGGACCTGGGAAAGGAGACTTGGTGTTTCACTCTTTGCCATATCTTAATCCAGGTATGTAACACTTCATTCTACCACTGACATACGATTTAGTTAGATATACAGGTATATTGATTCTTGTAAAAGCAACTTAAATGGTTAAATAAATGAAATCATATACATTTGTTGTCTACCAATGTCTGATTAGCTTTGTTGACATCAATTGATTAGAAAGGTTTAGCTTTGAGCTAAAGCCTCCGACGTTTGTGCACCAAAAACAATGGACCAGGCGGTAGGTTTACATTCAAGGGGTTTAGCAGATTGGCTCAGTTCAGATACACATGATTGAATTAATAGAAATTTGACGATTTTTGCATGTTGTTCATCATACTATAGATGAAGCCTGTATCCATCCGGGCGCGCCAGAACAGTGGACGTGCACAGTAACGGTAACAATAACTATCCTATTAATTTTGTTCAGGATAGACTAGAACTTCACATTATATTGTGATGTACGAACTGCACCGGTGATGAACATATTGCTTTCATTTTATATTTACGTAGCGTAGTTCAAATTGCGTAGTGGTTAGCTATTCAACTGTCAATTTGTTTTCAAAGAAACAAACCAGCCATGGAGTGATTCAAGTCATTGTTTTCATTATAGGTATTGCATAGATATTAGCTAGCCATCCCCAGCAAATTATGCATTTGGATTTGTTCAGGATAGACTAGAACTTTGCGTTATATTGTGATGGACGAACTGCACCGGCGACAAACAATATTGCTCTCATTTTTGCTTTACATAGCGTAGTTCAAATGGCGTAGTGGTTAGCTATTCAACTGTCTATTTGTTTTCTAAAGAAACGGACCAGCCATGGAGTGATTCGAATCATTGCTTTCATTATAGGTACATTATAGGCACAACTATTAGCTAGCCATCTACAGCAATCTCTAATTTAACATGTTGAATCTAGTGTAGCGATGCTGTTATACCTGTTATTGGTTTGGACAAATGTAGGGAACCGACTAATTGGTGTGACATTGCAAGTAAACAGACACCACATCTCTACACACATATCACGTGCACCCACACCCGCTGTTTAACACTTGAACCGCCAGGCCTTTTTGACCCCCAGTCACTGCCAGAGCTGAACTCTGTTTGGCGTCATTAGCATACGAATCGTCCCTATGCATGGGCATTCTCTTCCGCAGCATCACCATCCAGCCAGAGCATAAGTTCATCTACTAAGTCATTATCAAACTATATAGATAAGTCTAAACAATAATGAATTACAGAATCTGTTTGTTTTAAATTGTTAATGAATTTGAAAAATACAAGAATGTGTTTGTATTGAAGGTCTCATCATACAAAAAAAAAATACTAAAAAAGAATACATAGAAAAAGACGAGATCCGAAATGAATAGGCTGTGAATGGTGCGTCTTTACAGGTCTCTCCCACTGGTTGTAGTGGGGCTATCAAGTTGATTTCAATGCCAATGCATAGCTCTACAGTGCAAAAAATTTTGCCAATGGAACAAGACTATTTAACTATTTTTGAGGAGATATTTGCTTGAAATAAGTGAAATAATCTGCCAGTGGAACAAGACAAATTACACAATATTCAAGGCATATTTTCTAAAAACAAGTGGTATATTCTAGCTTGTTAAGAAAAATGTACCTTATTTTAAGGATGGTTAGATTTTTTAACCTGAAAACAATTTAAATATACTTGATAAGCCAGATATTTTTTGCAGTGTATTCTTCTAGATAATTGGCATATAAGATCTTTCAATAGGTGACATGAATAAGTTATCGAAAAACCGAGAGGAGTTATTTTAAAAGACGAGATATCGTAGGAATTTCGTTTTGTGAATAATTATTTAGCCTAACACATTTGTAGAATATTAATCTTCAGTAAAATAAGCAGAGAAAATTCTGAGAGACGATAGGAGTGTGTGCGATTTAGTTTCTCTTTCCCTCCTAAAATAATGTAGATTTATATTTCCGATTTACATTTGGTGAATTAGCCTGCACAACAAGATGAAACTCCTATTGAAAAACGGTAACCCATGTGATAAGCAGCCTATATCATTTGTATTATGTTTCAATAATAGCCTAATTAAGTTTTCATTCATCTGGGAGTATCGCGCATCCATCCATTGACGTCATGCATTCAGCCCACGCTAAGTGGCGTGGGCTGTTGGCGGATTAAGTCGGAAAACAGGGTAAAAAAAAACAGGTAAATAGTCTCTAAATACTTTTCTGTTCGTCAGTTTAGAATTCCGACAATGGAACAATATAATATACGCCTATTTAGGAAAAGTCATGGAACGAGGAGGGTGTAGCTTTCAAAATGGCAGTTTTATTTTAATTACAAACTCAAACGCCAAATAGCATAGGCTTTTGGCGGTTCTAGTGTTAAATAGCGTTGTTGTTAAAGATGCAGTGTCACATAGTAAACCGGGATTGAATCCTGCCTGGGCAACAACATTCATCCCTTCTAATGGTGGTCTGGCAGAATCAGGCTTTCCTGGTTCCTTTTTTTGTTCTTTGCTGCATCTCATGTAGACAGAATTAATCGATAATGACATTTGTTGCCAACAATTTTTTTATCAACATTATCAATTTTCATGGATTAGTTATTGCAGCCCTAAACAGCATTAATATTAAATCTACTCTATTCCTCATTGCTATCATGAAGTCTTAAAATCCCTGTGGATCTTACCCTTCTCTGGAAACATGATGACTTTAGCATTTCTGGCACTGGGGTCATTTTGAAGTCTCCTCATAAGGCCCATTCCACTTCCTGTCTGATTAAAACTGAGTATCAGGAAGTCCCTGCCCCAAATTGCTGATGGCTCTAACCAACTGGGCTCATAATCAATGATCTACACCTGGTACAGAACAAGAGGACTTCTGAGGCTTCTCTCCAGACCTGAGGCCTTCAGAAGAAAAACGTCTCTCTTTTTGCTCCTTGCCCTTTAAAGGTGGGTAATAACTCCATCCTCACACAAACGGAAATAGCCTCCCACAGGATAAATAAAAAAGGATACCAGAGTAACCTTAAAAGTGTCCTGCTACCAGACTGGCAAAAAATGACTACTAACTTTCAGAAGGGACAAGGTTTTTGACCTCATTTGGAGGGATAAACTGTCATGGATTTAGAAACCATTTACATAATATCTTAGAAAATGGAAGTCTCTTTCACAGAACCACATCGTTTGAACTACCATTTATAATTTAACTGTAGAATAAATTACACCCATGTAGAAAACATAAAAATTTATTTAAATAATAATTTCTAAAGGCTGGTAATCCTATTAGGGCTATGATACATATATTTTCTTCTAGTTTACCTTGGAAGTGTGAATCTTTTTTTACCATTGTGCTAATACTTTGTCCATTTGAGGTTCGCCAAGTGAAGCTGTTTCCACGGAAACCTCTCAGTGTGACAGATTGCACTGTTATTGACACTGCGAAATTAGAAATAAACACTCCCCGTTGACTGTAGGGGTCAGCAAATCCCAAATCTGTGCAGATCATACCAATGAGGTCCTGGCTTGTGGAGCAGTACAAGTTGCAATAATGTATACTAATTAGGTGAGTGCTTATATTTGTCTTATTTCACACGTGTGAATTGGAAATGTGTTTTTTGCATATCCCATTGTCCCTGAGGCACCCTTAGAGTGGAGTCACAGCAAGGGGACCAGCTAATATTAGTGGCCACCCTGGAGAAATCAGGGTTAACTGCATTGCTCAAGGGCAGAAATAAATGTTTCAACTTGCCTCAGAGATTTCAGCACTGCCTTCCATATAGTGAACTCGAGACCACTGGAGGTAAAGCAGAGTTTAGTTGGTCACAAGTAACATCACCCCACGCTCATATGTACTGGTTAAAACAAGAGAGTTAAAAGAAAAGGAACAAGGAATATCACCTGGTGATTTGTGTTTGCCTTTCCAGTTCCAGATCAGTAAGTGAAAGCAGATAGGGAGAATCCACTCTCTGGACTATAAATTTGACTTCCAATAGCATGTTATACAAAGTGAAGTAATTAGATCAATGGGAGCCAATAACGCAAAAAGAAACGTTTTTAGGAAGTCCCTACTATGTCAGGAGATTGTGTTATGATCCCCAGAATTTCCCATTTCTTAGGACTGCTCTACATTGTGTCAATAGCTAGGTATCAATCTAACGGGCCAGAAATGTGTATTTGAGCATTCTAGAATTTGCAATACGAACATTTGCAAATGTTTTCACCAGGTGTATGTTTCCACCATATAGACTTAGAAAGTATGGTGTGATAAAGTAATGGTTAAAGTAAAAGGTTCATTTTCCAATAAAGTTCTAATTTGTTAAGGTTAATGTGTTTCTATCACATTTTATATACCACTTTTGAGTGAAGTAGCAGATGTAAGCACACTTGTCTGGTATCACCCAAATACTAATACAGTGCTAGAATGTTACCCTACTGTATGTAGGTTTATTGTACTGTAGACTTAATTTATAATTGTTTAAATATATATTTTTTACTATCAATCTATTGACAATAGCCATAGTTACAAAGCAAAAAATGTAGCGATTTTCTCCCAATTTATTAAAAATAAAAATGGGAAAGAACTATTGACTCTATGTCTGTATAAGGTTCCATACTTCACAGTGCCATGCCAGAGCAAAACCCAAGCCATGAAGTCTTCCCAGGAACTGTTCGTAGAACTCTGAGAATTTTGCATTATGTCATGCATTATGTTAGGATACTCCTCCGTTGCAGATCCTGGGAGACTGATCAGTTTCGAAGACAGTGTAAAAAGAGGAATATAGAGAAGTACTTGAAACATGATAGAGTGCACAACATCAGACTGGGGTGAATAATTCACCTTTCACAATGACATGTCCTTAATTGGCCCAGCTGAAGCCTGGATTTGAACCCCAATGAACATCTCTGAGGAGACCTGAAGATCCCAGTACACCAACGCTCCCCATCCAACTTGACAGAGCTTAAGAGATTCTACTAGAAAGAATGGGAGAAACTGCCCAAATCCAGGTGTGTTAATTTAGCAGTGTTTAATAGCTATATCAGTTGGCGCAGGTAAAAAAATTCAATCGGTTCTGTCACTTGCTCCTAGACCTTGAAGTAGTTGTTTCCCTGGCTCAGCAATAGCAACAGCTTTTTTGGGGGGATGGTAACAACACTTCATGGGTGACAGTGGTCATTGTGTTCAGAGGATTACTGGTTCGAGCTCTGCATGGGGCATTCAGAGCGAGACTGTTACATTGGTGCCTGGTGACACAGATCACTCCGTTGTGTTGTCCCAGTTGTGGAGGTGGTCAAAAGGGGTTAGTGTAACAAGTGTGAAATGGCTAGTCAGTAAGCGTTGCACTTGGCAATGAAATCATTTCAGCCGGTTACGTCACCTCCTCCTAGACCTTGAAGTAGTTGGTTCGCTGGTTCCAGTACTGATTGAGGAAGTCGGAGCGAGACTGTTACACAAAGCTGGTAGAGGCACGACCAGGAAGACTCGACGTTGTGATCACTGCTAATGGTGCTTCAATAAAGCACTGACTAAATGGTCTAAATAATAATGTACATTAGATTTTTACAATGTTCACAATCAGTTGGCACAAATTACTAAAAACTAGCTTTTTGCTTTGTGATTATCATGTATTATGTGTAGATAGATTTTTTTTATATAAATGTAGTCTATAGCACATGAAAATGTGAAAAAAGTAAAGGGGTCTGAATAGTTTCAGAAGGCACACACTATTCCTCTTGACTATTGGTTTATAGACCTACAGTATGCATCGGCAGTTGAGTGTGCATCTGTGTGAGTGCTTCATGAATACCTGAATAAATGACTGAATGAGAACACCTTTATTCATGCAGTGTTCTCTACCTTAAAGTTCTACTCGGGAGGCGATATTGTGCTTCAGTGGTTTTTGGTTTTACTGCTAAGACTAGTAAAGTGTCCTTAAAATTGGATCAAATGCCATGGTTGAAATAAATTGCAGGAGCAATGCTGGTCTAGGAAGAAAATAAGGAACATTGGGGTGTGGAGGAGCATGTGAAAGTAAAATAGTCTCTGTAAAGATTGGGTCGATTACACAAATCTATCTGGCAGTTCCAAACACTCATCCAAAACATTGGATGATGAAGGATTTTTTCAGAAAAGACTGTTTTTATCTACACTTTCATGTGTAGGTGCTAGTTAGTGCTGAATCTCCATTGCAGATAAAATGCTGCAATGTGGGTTCAAATCTGACCTACAGCTCTTTATTCAGTACACAGTCAAAACCAACCTGAATACTGGGTTGCAATGAAAATATGGAAAATCTACAAGTTGCAGTATTTTAAATCATCTGTATTCTGATTATCAATAGAATATACCCCAACCCAAGCTTTGCACACAACCATTCAAAGTTGGCTATTAAGGATTAACCCTATTTTTTTAACTGACCTTACTGAATAAAGTATTTGTCTTCTTTTGATTTGATTTTTTTACTGCTTTGCCTTTGTTTTCAGTTTGCCCCATCGGATAGGGTACCAGTGCAGGTCCGGTTTTGCAGCATGCGTAGCCTTATATTCCAGTCTTGTAATGAAAGTGCAGCTTGCCTCGGTCTAGCCAACAAACACAAACAAAAATCTTCTCAGAAGAGTGGTAAGAAATTGACATAAGCCATGTTGACATGCGCTATTTTTTAGATTGCATCTGTCAAATGGTCTTGAAACCTTCATAGAGACATAAAAGAGAACCAACAACATTGATTTATGTAAAAAAAAAAAAAACATTTTGGAGAAACAAGTTTTCTGTCAGTGGCGTTATGCTAGTTATCATAAGTATCTAGCTAGCTCCCTCACCATTAGCTGAGGATATTTTAATAACAAGTAATGTAAAGATACTGTTTTTGTTTGACGAAAAAAAATCTAGCTAGCTAGCTGGTTTGGCATTAGCTGTGGATTAATTATCTGGTTCTCTGTATTGTTAGCCAGGTAGCTATATTGTTAGTTTGAATGGGCTACTGCAATATATTGTTATTTACTGTACCTACTTACAGGTTGTAGGTTTGCAGTTGTGTGTATGGTTATTGATCCTCGCTTTAGGAATACTTTGATGGCAAATCCAGCGTTGCATTAGGCTTGGTTCTCAAAGCATTCCGATGGGAAATGTGCACTTGAGAAGCATTTCTTTGCGTTGCTACACCATTAGTTTCTATAGGGGAATTTTAGATTTACTTCAAATAAGGTCTGTGTTTTGTTTGGCTTACACCAACTAATGGTGACAAACATCACCATGTCTGGACAAAAATTACACATTCATCAAAATGCAGAGCTGGGGTAAACCTAAACAAAATACATACATTATTTGAAGTTATTTTTGCTCATTGTTCTGTGCAAAACTGCTCAAGCTCTGTCAGGTTGGATGTGGTCCTTTGGCAAACATCAATTTTATATTCTTTCTACATATTCTCAATAGTTTTGAGATCCAGGCTTTGACTGGGTTTCAGGACTTTGACCTTTTTTATTTTATGCCTCTCAAGTGTGTCTTTGGCTCTATGTTTGGCATAGGTGTTATTCCCAGGTGAGACAGGGGGGCACATCTCCACCAATGTTTTTAGAACATACTGAACATATTTATCTAGCTACTTATCTTTATCTGTAAGACTATGTGTAGGTAATTTGGACTTGCATCCTCACTTCCATTGATCTACATCGATTGATCTACATTTTCTTGACTAGCTAGCCTAACATTACACTGCAGTGCTTAGAGCAAAGCGTGTTACCTTAGCTCTAGGCTCGTTTTATCTAGCCAGTCGGGCTGCAACAGTAGCAGGATTGTAGATTATTTTGGCTTTGCTGTTTGTTTTTGTCTCATTATTTTCATTCATTTACAATGTGTATTTTGGAGCCAGTGAATGAGAACTTGCTGTAATGTTACCAGTTTTGATTAATAAAAAGGCAACAGTGGAGAATTCTTTGCAGAAATGGAAGCTGCTGGATACATTAAACATATTTAACAAAGTAATATTGTGTTACATAGTACATGTTCTGTACTACAGCAGCAATAATAGATATAGATCTGAACTGCGCAGGGAATGTCCACTGTCTGACTGTCTTATTTGACTAATTTAGCAGAGTGAGTCTGAACCAGAGGCAGGGGACTGTCAGAGGGATGTGAGGTACAGCAGGGTGGATGGTGAGGTGAGTGATAAAAGGGATATTATAATTTAGCCTCATAAACCTGTTTAGTGTAATATGTACCATGCCCTCCTTAAGTATTGGGACAGTAAAGTCAAAATTGCTGTTTTTAGTGTCATGTCAAAGCATATAAAAAATTCAATTAAAAGTTGAAAATGAGTACAGACTGTTCACCTTTTATTTATGGCTGTTTAAACGTGTACATGTTTTACCAACTAAGAATAACAGCACTGTCAGTGTTCTGTCCCCCCATTTCATGTGAGCATAAGTCTTGGGACATTTGGCTCACAGGTGTTTTTAATTGATCAGGTGTTTCTTGTTGCATTGGTTGTTCACTCATAAAAGAACTGTGAATCTCTTGTCTCAGTGTTACCCTTTGCTTTTGTCTTTGGAGTCTGTGTTTGAGTCTGTTGATCTCAACTAGAACCATAAACAAAACTAGAACCATAACCCAAACATGTCAAAACTGTTTGAAATGTCTTGAAAAAGAAAGAAACCACTTGTGTCTGCAGAAATCAGCAATGACCCAGTTGGCCAAGGAAAACCACAGCAGTTGATGACAGAAAATTATCAGAGCTCTGAGAAACAACCCTAAAATAAGTGTCAGTGAAATCACCAACAATCTCCAGAATGCTGGGATGAAAGTGTCACAATCTACTGTTCGCAGAAGTCTTCTGCATCAGAATTACAAAGGCTACACTACAAGATGCAAACCCTTGATCAGCACCAAAACCCAGATTTGGATTTGCTAAAAAAAAGTGCTGCAATCAGCCAGTACAGTTTTGGAACATAGTTTTATGGACAGATGAGACAAAGGTGAACCTTTGTCTCTCAAAGTTATGGGAAGGGTAAAGTAGGGTGAGAAAAAAAGGAACTATAGATGATCCAAAGTATACAGCTTCATCTGTGAAGCGTGGTGGAAGTAGTGTCATGGCATGGGCATGCATGGTTGCCTCTGGAATGGGCTCACTCATCTTTATTGATGATGTAACAAATGTTGGCAGCAGTAGAATGAATGCAGAAGTGTACAGAATCATTTTTTGATTTGAAAATGCTGTTTTTATTAGCTGGTAAAACATATGTTTGTTGAAACAGCCAGAAATAAAAGGTGACAGTCAGTACTCTTGCCTCATATTCAAATGTGTAATCATATTTTCACATGCCTTGACTGTACAACAAAAAGTGTAGAGCTAAGCTATAGCCTTTGTACAGTGCCTTCTAGCATCCTTGGACACTGTGGTAAACATGAGCAAAAAAGGCTATGAAAAAAAATCATTATTTAGCTTGATCATAGAAAAAAAATCTGACTATTTGGACTTCTGTCCAGAAGAAACTCTCTACTGTCTGACCATCGAACCTTCTTCTAATTAAATTTCCGATAACATGTAGCAAATCCAGGTGCTGACATTTATGGGAGTAGAGGTTTTTTTTCTTGCAACTTGTCCAAATAGTTTTTTGGCATGGAGGTGGTGTCTAATTGTAGTTCTGGAAATTTGTTGGTGACCCACACATTTAGCCAACATTTGCAATTCTCCAACTGTGATATTTTTCTTTATCCCTCAATCTATCCTTTTTGCTGTCCATGGGGAGAAACATGCAAGTGCAAATATTTAGCAGATGCTCTTGCCCAGAGTGACCAGGATAGTGCACCACTTACTTCAACATGTTAATAGATGACTAAGGGAGTTTGAGATGTGTCACCTCATATTTATACCCCAACAGGTGGCCACTTAAGATTCGTAATGACTCAGATTAATGATAATATAAAAGTCTACACACCCCTGTTAAAATGCCAGGTTTTTGTGATGTAAAAGAATGAGACAAAGATAAATCATGTCAGAACTTTTTCCACTTTTAATGTGACCTATAATGTGAACAATTCAATTGAAAAACAAACTGAAATCTTCGAGGGGGAAAAATTAAAAATAAAAACCTTACAATAACCTGGTTGCATAAGTGTGCAC
>JACXGI010002007.1:34182-81080 GCA_016801175.1 Esox masquinongy | reverse complement strand
GTGTGTGTGTGTGTGTGTGTGTGTGTGTGTGTGTGTGTGTGTGTGTGTGTGTGTGTGTGTTCAGGTCCAGGAGGAGCGGATCTTCCACCAGCAAGTCAAGTGCATCATCACTGAGGAAAAGACCTGCAGGGTCTGTAAGAAGAAGATAGGAAACAGGTAATACGGTTGTTGAACTTGAGGTCTTTGTAGGGACCGGTAATCCTGCTGCATGTGTTTTTACCTACTAGTAAATCAGAATGAATGGTTCTGAGGATATTCTGATACTGAAACACCTGTCTGTCTCTGTTCAGTGCCTTTGCCAGGTATCCCAATGGTGTTGTAGTTCACTACTTCTGCTGCAAGGACCGAGGAGTGTGTCCTATGGAGCAGTGACACCTCTATCCCCACCCCGTTGGATGCAAAGCATTCTGGGAGACTAACAGAATGTTCGTTGTGTACTCGAGTCAGAATAGTACAGAATGGTGCCCTCCTGTGGACTACAAATTCCAAACTGCACTCTGGATGAAAAGGCCGGAAGTGTTTTTTTTCTTCTTCCCAAAACACTCCTCTGCCGACGGTCTATCAGGGATGAGAAGACTGCCCCGTGTCTGGGACACTCCTTTTCCCCCGTCTATATTACTCTAGCCCCCGCTCTCCCTGTTTGCATGAGGTGGCAGGTGGAATGGGATGTTGTGGGGGAAGACGCGTGGCCAATTGTGTGGGAAGATGTTAACATTTAAGCATGGATCACTAACGTAGCTGCAAACTGCTCATACCTGGCGGAGATACCACCATCGGCTTGGGGACGTGCTAAAGAGCAATTCACAGTGTGTGTGTTTCTGTTCTTGTCCTTATTACATGGAACATGTTGCCTGTATGAGAAAACGGAAAACAAACACTGCTGTTGCTTTTTTCTTTGCTGTTCTCTTTCTCCTCCTCGCCGCCTCCTCTAACTCAACACACCATAGTCTAACTTCACTTAGCTGATGCCTTGTGTGACTTAAGAATGTACGTAACGGCAGCCTGTTGCTTTACACTTATTGTTTTCATTTGGCGTGTTTTTGAAAACCAGACTCAACTGGTCTTGTAACGACTGCTCGTCTAATCTGCTCCATGTGCACCAAGAACTCAGTTTTATTTTTGTTCTTTTTGTAGTTCTGCTGCCTGCATTAAGCCTCTTCTGCGAA
Organism: Esox masquinongy; assembly: GCA_016801175.1. Classification (NCBI taxonomy): domain Eukaryota; kingdom Metazoa; phylum Chordata; class Actinopteri; order Esociformes; family Esocidae; genus Esox; species Esox masquinongy. Next base: position 79,914 of record JACXGI010002007.1, on the reverse strand, counting down.
TTCTTGTTTGCGCCTGTTTTGGGAGTTTCAAAATCCATCTCTTTTTTTTTATTGTATAAACTCTGCTTATTGTTTATTAACACCGGAGTATGGCACTTTAAAAGGTTGCTCTTAAGTTATGTCTTTATTTATTCTAATGTGTTGGGACTGGAGGAAGATGTATTTGAGAATGGAATCGAGGATGTGATCGGCACACAATTCCCTCAATAGTGCACTACTTTTCACTAGGGTCCATACTTTCCTATTAACAGTGTAGTGCACTACTTTAGACTAGGGTCCATAGCACCCTATTCCCTATATTACTATTTTAGACCGGGGCCCATGAGACAAAGTAGGTAATGCACTGGATAAGGAATAAGTTGTGTATCACAGATTCTAGCAACATTTTAATCGGATAGCTACAGCATCAGCCAACGGTCCACCTGTTTGTTAATCAGGTCTGCAGCTTGCTACCTTCTCAACCTGACTGTTGTTAATGAAAGTCTGTAGCTGACTACTGTCCTTGCCTTGGCAGTTGTTAACAGAGGTCTGTACCTAGCTCCCCTCACAGCCGAGACTATTACTGAAGGTCTGTTGCTAGCTACAGTCTTAGCCTGGATGGTTGTTAACTGAGGTCCGTGCCTAGCTCCCCTCTTAGCAGAAACTGTTATGAAGGTCAGTAGCTTGGTACTGTCTTAGTCTAGACTGTTGCAACATCTCACTGTTGGAAGTTCAAACCATTGGTACCATTATGTAAATAATGAGTGAGAGATAATGTTAATTGTTATTGCTATTTCTTATTCTACAGAGCAAATCAACAGGTATGTCTGTTGCTTGAAATGATAATAAACATGTTTACACACATGGAAGTTGTCATGTTTTTATTAAATGCAGGGATGGCACAAAGAATTTCACTCCTAGAGAAAAGTGGTTTTCACATTTCTTTATTTCCCTTACAGTGGATTTTTTTTTTTTAATTATGGTGCAAATGGGTGGAGGTGTCTAGTGATGCCAATTTCCAAGCCGGATTTCTAGATGGCTATCGATAGCAATGTTAAAATCTATGCCTTCATCATCTACATAACATGGCCATATCTTTTTTTTTAATATACATCATGGAAGAATAATGGTTTGATTTGAGTATATATCAGAGAATAGTGGTTTTATTCAAGTGTAAAAATAATGGTTTAATTAAATTGTACATCAGAGAAAAATAATAGTTTTATTGACAGAAGTGTGACAGGAGGTAGATTGGAACCGAACCTTTCTCTAGTAACACAAGTATGAGAATAGTAGGCTGCTATTAAGAAGACATTAGTTAGCTCTGGCTTGGGGCAACAAGGCTTGTTTTTTACTTGTACAACTAAATTAATAGAACAAGCAGAGTCACATAAAGCAAAATCATTGCTAAGATCGAAATGACTGCAGTTACTGATTATTGTTTTCAGGATAATTCTATAATCTGTTTATTACTTGACATTAAATAGTGTTGAACCCACTGCCAGAGAAGTAGTCAGAATGTCTGTATGTGTAGTCAACGTTTCACACCAGAAGACTGCGAGAGAGGTGTAGACTGAGTTGATGAATAGCTACACTAATGAGCCAAAACATTTTGACCACCTGCCTCATACGCTGTTGGTCGTCCCCAAAACAGCACCGACCCACCGAGCCATGGACTCTACAAGACCCCTGAAGGTGACCTGTGGTATCTGGCACCAAGACATTAGCAGCAGATGCTTCAATTCCTGTCAGCTGCTATGTGGAGACGTGGATCAGACTTGTTGGTCCAGCACATCCCACAGATGCACAATCGGATTGAGATCTGGGGAATATGGAGGCCAGGGTGACACATTGAACTCTTCATGTTCCTCCAGAACCAGCAGAACATTGCCCAGGGCATCACACTTCCTCCACCAGCTTGTCGTCTGCCCACAGTGCATCCTGGTGCCATCACTTCCCCAGGTATACTGTGCACACGTACACAAACGTCCACGATGTAAACGAAAACGGGACTCATCAGGCAACCTTTTTCCACTGTTCATAGGTCCAGTTCTGATGCTTGCATGCCAAGTATAGGCGCTTTCGATGGTGGACGGGTCATTGTGGCCACTCTGACCGGTCTTCGGCTGCACAGTCCCATACGCGACAGGATGTGATGCACTGTGTGTTGTTACATTCCTCCCGTAACCATCATTAACATTTTCTGTGACTTGTGCCACAGTAAACCTTCTGTCAGTTCAGACCAGACGGGATTGCCTTCTTTGCCGTCAAGCGTCGGTGGGCCTTGGGTGCCCAACACCCTGTCGCCGGTTTGTGGTTTGTCCCCTGTAGGTACTCACCACTGCTGACCGGGAGCATCTCACAAGCCTTGCTGTTTCAGGAATGCTCTGACCCAGTTGTTGGGCCATAACAATTTGGACCTGGTTTAAGTCACTCAGGTCTTTATTCCTGCCCATTTTTACTGCATCCAACACATTGACTACAAGCAGGGCCGTCCCTAGCCTTTTGGGGGCCCTAAGCCAAATTTGATTTGGGGGCCCCCTCTTCCCTATTGGTCCAGGGCTCACTAACGAACTGGGGCGCCCTAGAGGTTGTGGGCCCTAAGCGACCGTCTATGCCGCTTATGCCAAGGGCCAGCACTGACTACAAAAACTGATTGTATGTGTTACCATCCCAAACCATGACATGTGTCTTAGGAGATGATCAACATTATTTGCTTTACCAGTGAGTGGTCATAATGTTTTGGCTCATCAGTGTATGCATCAACACAGTGTTTTGTAGTCACACACTGTTGTTGATATTCCAATGTGGGAATTCAAGCCTATATTCATGTGTGAGATGTGTACTTTTGCTTCAAACTAGATTTGCTCAGTGAATATAGTTTTTATTCCCTTTTTTTTAAACCTAGCATTAAGAGTTTAACTCTGGGTCCCAGCCGAAATGGCCGACATGCTTGAAGTTGGTGGGATTACTTATCATTTCCTTGGTGAGCTTCTTCCTCTGGCCGCCATCTGTCTTCTTCACAACGCTTTTGTTGAACGGGTTCTTTACAAATTCTGGCTGTGGATGCTGTTGCTGAGTCTGTGAGATGTCTGTTTGATCTATTTCATAGTGACCTTCATTGTTTCCTGCCACCACCTCCTCTATCTTCTCCAGCAGCTCCGTGATCTGAGTGGCAGAAGCCCTGTTCTCATTGTTTAAGACATGATATCTGTTCCCACATTTCTCAACAAGCCACTGGAGGGCCTTCCCTTCACTCTCAATGTGCTGCTCAATGGTTGTTTCTCCCAGACAGTCCCCATAGGTGAACAGCACTATAGTGTGACTCCAGACTGACTTCCCGAGAAGCTCCAGGTGTTCCTCCATGGATCTTTGGTCTTTGTCAGTGAATGGAAGAACCAACGTTATGACCAGGAGGATAGTGTGAGGTCCTGGAGGACAGAGAGACACACTTCTCACTATCTCCTGTCTCACCAGCTCAGGAGTCTTCTCTACCGGATCATTCCTCCGCCATCCTGGAGTGTCGACCACAGTGACCTGCCTTCCTGCTACGTCACCCTGTCTCTTCACACACTGGTCAGTTTTTGTCAGTTCAAACTCTTGTCGGTTCAGGATGGTGTTTCCTGCTGAACTCTTCCCGCATGTTTTGGACCCCAGCAAGACAATCCTCAGCTCGGATAGGTGGAATAGACCTGCTATGACAAACACAGGAGTACGTTAAGGTCTATAAACATAACCTGCTAGTGCAGGTACCTATAAGAGAGACAGAAATGAACTCACCCCAGAATGATCTGATGTCTACTATTGCTTTCTGCAACTCCATCAGCCTTTGATTTGCTCTCATTAGGTCACCTTTCATCTTCCTCTCCAATGTCTCTAACATCTTTCTGTTTATTTTGTAATGTCCCCTGTTTCCTGCCACCACCTCCTCTATCTTCTCCAGCAGCTCTGTGATCTGAGTGGCAGAAGCCCTGTTCTCATTGTTTAAGACATGATATCTGTTCCCACATTTCTCAACAAGCCACTGGAGGGCCTTCCCTTCACTCTCAATGTGCTGCTCAATGGTTTTGGCTCCCAGACAGTCCCCATAGGTGAACAGCACTATAGTGTGACTCCAGACTGACTCACTGAGAAGCTCCAGGTGTTCCTCCATGGATCTTTGGTCTTTGTCAGTGAATGGAAGAACCAACGTTATGACCAGGAGGATAGTGTGAGGTCCTGGAGGACAGAGAGACACACTTCTCAAAATCTCCTGTTTCACCAGCTCAGGAGTCTTCTCTACCAGTTTATTCCTCCGCCATCCTGGAGTGTCGACCACAGTGACCTGCCTTCCTGCTACATCACCCTGTCTCTTCACACACTGGTCAGTTTTTGTCAGTTCAAACTCTTGTTGGTTCAGGATGGTGTTTCCTGCTGAACTCTTCCCTGTTTCTCTGGACCCCAGCAGCACAATCCTCAGCTCTGGATGTTGGAGTTCACCACCTCCACTGGGGGGCAGGAGAGGCAGGGAGGCTTCTAGGGTGGGAGATATTAAATGGGGAGGTTGGGCTGGCGCTATAGATGTTGAAGATGGTGGCGGAATAGCTGGGCTTGAGCTGTGGGGTATGTGCGGGGGTGGTAGGTTTTCCATATGGAGCTCATTCTTTACAGACTCTGCCCGGCCTATGTTCTCGATGAAGTCATAGATGACTTTGGAGGTCCTTTTGTCTTTGAGCTGGGCCTCAGAGATGCCACACATGTAGAACAGGTTCTTTAACCCTGGGTCCAGGTTATTCAGATCAAAGCCTGTGTTTGGGTTCCAGCTCACATGGTTGACATGCTGGAAGTTGAAGGGGGTTCCTATCATTAACTCGGTGGGCTTCTTCCTTGGGCCCTCATATTTCTCCTTACTGTTGAAGCTCTTGTACAACCTGTACTTGACTTCATAATGGCCTTTGTTTTTTGCCACCACCTCCTCTATCTTCTCCAGCAGCTCAGTGACCTGAGTGCTGTCACCCCTGTTCTTATTGTTGAAGACATGATATCTGTTTCCACATTTCTCAACAAGCCACTGGAGGGCCTTCCCTTCACTCTCAATGTGCTGCTCAATGGTTGTGTCTCCCAGACAGTCCCCATAGGTGAACAGCAGTATCGTGTGACTCCAGACTGACTCACCGAGAGGCTCTAAGTGTTGTTGTATTGATCGTCTGCATTCCTCAGGGAATGAATAACCCCCCGCTATGACCAGGAGGAAAGTGTGAGGTCCTGGAGGACAGAGGGACACACTACTCAAAATCTCCTGTTTCACCAGCTGGGGAGTCTTCTCTATACTACACTTTCTCCACCATCCTGGAGTGTCGACCACAGTGACCTGCCGTCCTGCCATGTCGCCCTCTCTCTTCACACACTGACCAGTTTTTGTCAGGTCAAACTCCTCTTTGCCCAGGATGGTATTTCCTGCTGAACTCTTCCCAGAGATTCCATACCCCAGTAACACAATCCTGAGCTCTGAAAGATATGAGATATGATTTATCCACTTTTAAAGGTTCTATTCTACATACTGATGAACAATTCCTTACAGTTGTTTATTCATCAATGTCTGAGTAATGGTCTCAGGAACATTTGCCAATGCATTGGGGATTATTGCAGTTGCTTTAAAGAAACCATAATAAGTAATAACTGTGTGTCTGTGCTTAGCCAACAGCGTGCAGACATTGTGACAGCTCCTTAGCTTTGATCCATCCAAACAATTATCAATAATGAACGTTTCATTTACACATTATATTCCCAGGTAGGTCAGTTGAGAGGCATTTCCATTCTGTAATAACTAGAATGACAGTAAAACACACAGAGCCACATAATTCATAAATATCAAGACTTCCTGCCTGTTGGGCCCTGTCCGGGGCCTCTCCCGGATAGGGCCACAGTGTCACTGGACCCCCCCCCGTCTCAGCCCCAAAGTTCTACACTGCTATATTATTCTGCCGGGGGAGTAGGGTCAGTTCTCCTTCTCCACTGTAAGTCTAAGGAATGCGCTCTCTATATTTTCCTTGTCTCCTGCTTCGTTTAAACTTAGGAGGACATGAGATCTTGGCCCTCACCTCCAGAGTACAAGGCTCGAAAGACTTGTTGCTGTCCCTGTCCAAAGTCCTCCTGGTTGTGTTGTAGATCATGATGATACCTGATGATTTCAGCTGCCACTCTGCTGACCACACAACACCCCCCCCCCCCGCGCTATTTTTGCTGTACATTTATGGCATATGGACATTTTTGGGTAGCGGTAAACTTTAGTCAATATTTGGTAGCGGTACACTGTATGACCAAAGATATGTGGACATGCCTACTAATTATTGAGTTCAGGTGTTTCAGCCACACCCACTGCTCACAGGTGCATAGAATCCAGCACATAGACATGAAATCTTTGTAGACAAAAATTGGTAATACAATGGATCGTATTGAATAGCTCAGTGACTTTAAACGTGGCACTTTCATAGGATGCCACCTTTTCCACAAGTCTGTTTGTGAAATTTCTGCCCTACTAGATCTGCTCTGATCAACTATGCGCTGTAATTGTGAAGTGGAAGCGTCTAGGAGCAACAGCCCAGCCACGAAGTGGTAGACCATGCAAACTCACTGAGTGGGGCTGCCGAGTGCTGAAGCATGTAGAGTGTAAAGACTGCCTATCATCTGTTGCATCACTCACCACAGAGTTCCAAACTGCCTCTGGAAGCAATGTCAGCACAAGATCTGTGCATCGGTAGCTTCCCAAATGGGTTTCCATGGCCGAGTAGCTGTACGCAAGCCTCTCATCAACATGCGCAATGCCGAGCACGCCACCACTGGAATCTGAAGCAGTGAAATGTGTTCTCTGGAGTGATGAATCACGCTTCACTATCCATCAGCCTAATGGACAAATCTGGGTGTGGCCGACGCCAGTAGAACACTGCCTACTGGAATGCATAGTGCCTACTGTAATGTTTGGTGGAGGAGGGATAATGGTCTGGGGCTGTGTTTCAAGGTTTGGGCTAGGCTTGGGCTAGTTTCAGTGAAGGGTCATCATAATGCTAAAAGACACAGACATTTTAGACGATTGGGTGCTTCCAAATTTGTGGCCACAGTTTGGGGGAGGCCCTTTCCTGTTCCAGCACGACTGTGCCCCTGTGCACAAAGTGGGGTCCATAAAGATATGGTCCGACTAGGTTGGTGTGGAGGAACTCAAGTGGCCTGTACAGAGCCCTGACCTCAACCCCACTGAACACCTTTGGGATAAATTGGAATGGTGATTGCAAGCCAGGCCTTCTCTTTCAACATTAGTGCCTGACTTTACAAATGCTCTTTTGGCTGAATGGACACATAGTCCAATAGTGACACTACAACATTTTGTGGAAAGCCTTCCCAGAAAAGTGGTGGCTGTTATAGCTGCAAAGGGGGGGGTCCAACTCTATAATGATGCCTGCAGTTTTGGAATGGGATGGCCAACAAGCTCATACAGGTGTGATGGTATGTGTCCACATTCCCTTGGCCATATAGTGTACCTCATTTCAATTTTCTTGCAGCAATGATATCCATGAAAGATTTGGTGAAATCTCTACCAACTTAGTACATCTGGACACTTCATTTCTTAATAATTCTCTTTACTGACATCTTTTTCAGGGAAGGCCTTGCTTATTTCAGCAAGACAATGCCAAACCACATTCTGCATCTATTACAGCAGCATGGCTCCGTAGTAAAAGAGACTGGATGCTAAACTGGCCTACCTGCAGTCCAAATCTGTCACCCATTGAAAACATTTGGCAGATTATGAAAAGAGAAATACTACGAAGGAGACCCCGAACTGTTGAGCAGCTGAAATCCTATATAAAGCAAGAATGGGAATACATTTCTCTTTCAGAACTACAGCAATTGGTCTCCTCAGTTCCTAAACATTTCCCAACTTTTTAGAAACATGTTGCTGGCATCAAATTCAAAATAGGCATGTATTTTTCCAAAAACAATACAATTTCTCATTTTCAACATTTGATATGTTGTCTTTGTACTATTTTCAATTAAATATGGGGATAAATGATTTGCACACCATTGCATTCTGTTTTTATTTTCATTTTACGCAGCGTCCCAACTTTTTTGGAAACGGAGTGGTACAACCGGTTGCACCACAGCTCATTCAGGTGTGTCATAGCCAAGGGGGCGAATACTTGAAATCCATTATCTTTGGTTTTGTAGGATATTAGTAATTAATTTAGCACAATTGGCAGATTTCATTTTTCACTTTGACGCTATAGATTTGGGTTGGACTGAGTCACAGGTGAGTTGTACATACTGCGTAGACTACCTTCAACATTAACACGCATCTACCAGTAGAAATAACTTTCTATTTTATTTTGACAAGCAAATTCATGCTCTCATCTTTCCACTAAATATTGTTAGTTCTATGAAGGATGCCACTCTTTTACTAAACGTGCGCTAGTCAGAATAGCAGCAACTGTTTAAAGACAATAAAAGCGCTTCCACGTGTATGATACAGTACACATGCAGACCCATCCCTATTTATCAAGCATGGCTAGCGAGCAAATGTTGGAGTCCACTTTATCAAATGTAGCCACATTTGAATAGTATTGCATACATCGAGTGTAAGATTGCGAGGCACAGGTCTCAGTAGTAAATAAGCAACAAAGTTAGTCGACCAGCTAGCTAGCCGTACCCAGTCAGTCTACCGGGATATTTTAAAAACCTGCGTGTACGTGCGGTACTTCTAATGAGAAGTACCGCCCCTGCGGAGTTGTAGTCTCCTAAAAATGGGGAGCTGTTATTTAAACTCCTGGACTTTGGGGCTTTAATTCCGACTCAAGCTCTTATTGAGCTTGAAGTCTGAATTTTTTTCAGGGACACAGAACATTTCAAAATACATTCAACATACAGTACCCGTCAGTTCTCTTTGCACAAATCTGAGGTACATTACTTACCAGAACCGGAGGTCACATCACTGGTGGCTATTTCGGTATTTTCCATTCTCTCCTGTCTTCGGTCTTTAAGATATTACATTGGTGTGTTACTAGATTTCAGGAGTCCCATGCCCTGTCTCATTACAAATGGAAGTCGTCTGGAACACAAGCTGCTATGAACGAAACAGTTTATAGAGAAGGAGCTTGTTTTAATAGTTTTTGGTCAGTTAATATGAACAGGAAAACAAAGCAACAAGTGAAAGGTTTTACCTCGCCTCAAGTCTTCACCTAACTGCTGGTGTTAGAATAAAAGTAAAAATTACAGAGGTGAGTTCTTACGTGAGGCCAACACACAAGCCCTGGTGAAATGGGACTGCTCCGTGATTTGTATCAAAAATATAAAAATATGCACTGGTAACAATGCGAAGGGCGTAGCCAGAAATGTGGTTGGGCAAAAATGTAAGTCATTGCAAGAATTTTCATTAAAAGCTATCTTAAAACTGCCTCTTCCTATGGCTAACAAACCGCCGGTGTTGTGGCTGCCACCCATGGCGAACCTTTTGGCGTTTACCGACCGGTGTGCCTGGCCTTGCAGCACCAAACAGGCCAGCCATTCAATAAGCTGCCACAGTTGTTGTCGATATTTTTATTTTATAAATGTGGAATGCATTTGCCTACTTTTTTTTCGAGTTGCGTTGGAATTAAACTCTTTCTCTGGCTCTTTCTGTTGAGCGTCAAAAACCAGTCTGGTGTATTTTCGTCGTATGCAAACACGCAGAACCGGTCAGTGATGTTTATCAAAAACACCCTCAAAAAGTCCGACTGCAGGCTTGCCTCTGAAGCTAATCAGGGCTGGTTCTGGCTTTGTTCTGTGTCTGGATGGGACAGCAGATGGGTCAGGAAACTTAACATCGGTGGTGGAGGTGTTTCCCATCTTAATGCGCGCAATGCTGTCATCTCCCCTGCTCATTCTTAACACACAGACAACCATATAGGTCGCAAAATGTCTCGTTATAAACGGAAGGTTGTGTGTGGTGCTGTTGAGTACAAATGGAGTAAGAAACCTTCCCTTCAGTAGATTTGTCCCTGTGCCCTGAATTGTGATGTCATTTAATTTAAAATTGTATTTAGTTTCACAGATTTTGGGTTTTACTCTACGTAGTGCCTTCCAGAGTTACTGCACCCTTAGTAAAGATTAGCCTGATACAGTAGTGTATGGAAAAATGACATTGTTGTTTATCAACTTGAAATTATACTCAAAATAACAGAAAACGTTTTGAGGCAAAACTTAAGTCCATTCCAAACAAAGTTTTGAGCATTATTGAATACAGTATATCAGTGTTCCCAAATCTTGGTCCTCGGGACCCAAAGGGGTGCACATTTGTGTTTTTGCCAAACAACTCACACACCTGATTCAAATAAAACCCCTGATGATAGGTTGATTATGTCAATCAAGTGTGTAAGTGGTAGGGCAACATTTGGAACAGGTGTGTGAGTGCTAGGGCAAAAACGAAAATGTGAACCTCTTTGGATCCCGAGGACCAGGATTGGGAAACACTGCAGTATATTCATTATTCCACTGGTTAACGTCACGAGAGTACCCCGAAATACTCACAGTCCACAGTATACGTCAGGTTACGTCACACTCATGCCATTACAGTTCTATCCCGTCTTTAGCACAATAAGGGTCACATGCTGATGAAATACATGCTGTGTCTTGCTTCTCTGCGCCAGACATCATGTAATCTTAGAAAGGACACAATATTATGTTAATCTCTGTTCCTGGCTAATTCCCCTGACCAATTTGCCCTCTAAAACACATGACTTGTTATAAATAACTCATAAGTAGAACATATAAATATAATGATTATAGTTACAATTACATGATTCTAACCTAAACTTAATGTAAGTGATTTGATTAATTACAAATGTGACAAAACATTGTAATTACATGTTAGGGCTTTGTAGATTTTAATCTGAGCCAAGCAAACAGCCAAACAAACACAATGTGACAGCTAATTAATTTACATCTTTAGAATAATTTCGAAGTTCCAGTGCTTACCAGAATATGAGTTGACATCAGTGGTGGCCATTTCAGTGTCTGCATACGTCTCTTCTTTCTTAGTCTGTCAGATATCTGATTGTGCTACTATTAGAATTGATGGTATTGATATTTGAACCCTGTTGATCCCACAATGGATCATTACCAAATACATTAGTGATTTACTAAATAAAAGACTTACCTGTTCATGAGGTGTGTCTGTAGGAACTACAAGACTGACCGATCTCTGTAAATGCCAAATCTAGAAATGAATCTAGAAAAAAATACAGCAATTTGAATACTCATAATGTAAAACAAATAGCTATAAAATTGTCATAGTTCATTGTGCTGTTCATTTTAAAATATGTGTTTTTTTAAAATTCCTTTTAGAGTAAGAAATCATTCAAATTAATTGTAATTGTAAACTCTTCACACAACTTCTGGTAATGGAATATAAATAAATATGAAAAGTTTTTTTTTTCCACATAGGTTATTAAAAGGAACAGCGAACCCAGCCTGATAAAGTTAAAACTCCGCTGAGGATTCCAGTTGTATCACATTAAAATGGGGCAGTTTTCCAACCAGGATTCATTCTGAAAAACCAGGACCTTTTGGGAAAGGTACCAGCACCTATCAGTTGCAGATCGGCACCTTTGTTTTTGTTTTCATGTGCAACTGAGATGAAACATGTTTGTCTGTATATGTCTGTTTGTGTGTATTTCGTGTCTGTCCACATTCCATGCACATACTGTTACAATACTGCACGGGCACAACCACAATTACAACTTATTGCCTATGAAGTGCCTTTCTTTTGACCAGACACAGCATCTAATCGTTTGTTTTGAAAGATCCTGAAAGATAAAGTCAACAAGGCTTATTTATCCTTTCCACAGATGTTGGGCGCTGGAAAAGTTTCTATTGAAGTTAGTGTTAGTCTGATGTAGATACTGTACATTATGTGTAATATTGATCTGATTGGAGTAAAATACGTCCCAAAGGGCAGCATTATGGAACCCCCTTTTTGGTCAGAAATAGTGTGTTTGGCCTCCTGGGTGGCGCAGAGGTCTTAGGTACTCTTTCATAGTGCCAGGCTGACCACCACAAAGAAGATTTGGGCCTTCACTCTGCCACTAGCTGGCAAGTGGCTGGGAACTCTAACAGACTTTAGAAGGAACGCTTTACTGTAGCAAGGTGATCAATGTATAAGTGGCAAGCTTGTAATAAATTGGTTGAATATCTGTGACTTCTATTCGCTTCATCAAGGGATGCTTGTGACTTTCTCCTGAATTTGTCTTCTTGCTAAACCAACAGAACTGAGTCGAATGGGCTACATTCAGTGGATTCTTAGGAAAACAGATTGTTTCTTTTTGATGCACACATACTTCAGAGGAGCATTTTGAAAGTAGGTAAGTGCTGAGGTGTTTCAAATGCAGGGGTTTAATTAACAATATTAGCATGAAAATGGGGAAAGTATCAAATACGGGTCTTGAGAATAAAAGTAATAAAAACAGTTGTAAAAAGAAACACCTCTCAGGTGTAGGAAAGACATTTCAACACCTTGATACTTTATGATTTCTTTTTAATACCTATTTTGCCATTTACAAATGCTTTAGGATTTATTTTCATAGGGCATAGCATTAAATTGTAATTTAATTTTTTATTCAAAATATTTGTTTCTTAATACCTAAAACTCTGAATCAAATTGCTAAACTGTCATATTATTGTATGTGTTAGCGTAATACACGTCGGAAATTAAAGATAATACTTGAACAATGATGGTATTGGAGTGCCATTACTCTTAATAGTTTATATGATATGTGTGGTTAAGTAATGTAGATGTTAAAATATTTTGGATAGATGTTCCTAAAACTGATTGTAACTATATGTGGCTATACAGTTAACTCCAAAAGTATTTGGACAATGACTTGTGTGTTGTTTTTGGCTTTGTGTTCCAAAACGTTAGCTTTGATAAGATACAATTACAATGGGGTAAAAGTGCAGCATTTCATCGTAAATTTAAGGATATTTTGTAGGATATTCTGTAGTAAATTTAAGGATATTCAATGTAGGATGAACCATTTACAGTTACACCACGTCCTGTACAAAGTCACCCCAATTTAGGGGACCAAAAGTATTTTTGAAGAATCAGAAGAGAGCCGTTATACCTGTTGAATCAACTCCAGACATATAATATTACATTCAAGATCCTGCACAGATTACACAATCGTAAAACAAATTACATAGTATCAGCCCTGATACCTGTCCTGAATGTGACAAACTACAGAGGGAAAATATGGATTGTCACTTTTCCAGGGTTTGAGATAAAAACAGTTTACATTGGACTTTTATCATTGCTCAGCAGACCAGCTACCCACTATGAGAAGGACATTGAAAATACCTTCAAATTATGTCTTTCTGGTTGTTTTTTTTGCTCATTGTGTAGTTTGTGTGTGTGTTTATGAGACAGAGCGTGTGCTGTGAACTTGTATGCTATGTGAAAATAACTTTTATAGGTCTGAATAGTTGATTGTTTGACGGTTGGATATGCCTCATCTATATTGGTCAATATGAGACCAAAATATTTTTAACGTGTTTAATTGTAGTTTTCTATACAATCCCCAAATCCCAGTCAGTGAGTTATCAAAAGAGCTACTGTGTAAATACAGCAATGCAGGTTTGATTGAATCAAGCTAGTTTGGTTTGGGTTCTTAAGCAACAAGTTACCAAGACACACTTTATCTCAGTATAGAAAAAGAAAGTTAAAAATATAATTTGACAGAAATGAAACAGAAAGTTAGCTGGCGTAGACAACTGTAATTGCATTGGAAACTATGCAGAGAACACAGGAAAATCCCTCCCCCAATCTTGTTGTAGACGTGGAGACTTTGGTTTTTCGGCACGTTCCGGATACACAAACTCTGCTACAATACTACATCCTCACGTGTTTCAACGTGTCGGTCACAACCAAATTCTTTGATCTGCAACACGCCCCTTTGTCTCTGCTGGTGCAGAACTGCTTTCATCTCTACTCTTTCCACCATTCATCCATGACTCTTCATAATGGTGAGACTGATCTTTTTCTTTTAAAGCACTGACATCAATAAATACTTAAGTTGTAAATATGTGCAGCATTCTGACACTTGGAATTATTTTCCAGAGAAGTAACATTAGCTCATTACAATAGCCCTAGTAATTATGGTAAAACGTGTGGAGTCAGGATAGAAAGAATTGTAATTTAGACCATGTCCTGTTTTGATGTGTTAAGAAGTTTAGTCAGAGGTTTCGCGTGGTCCCCGTTTTTATTTTACAGTTACACTTACTTAAATCTTTTTTTTTTATACAGTCCCAAGATCAGTATCTGAATGTGATAATTTTAAAAATGGCTAATGTGAAAATCCTGTAATGCGAAGTTTGTTTGGACTGAGGCTTTTTTTGTTGTTTTATTTTGCACCTAGTAACTAAGCAGAGGTGTAAAAAGTGCATAGTACAATTACTGTGTTTGGTTGGGTTATGTAGGGAAGTTCCTAATTAAGAGCTGAATCACTGGGTTAAGGGAATCACAGGTTAGTTATCAACGCCCTTTACCTGGTCATTTTGCTCTAAATTAGTAACTTCTCTGAACTGGTGAACACAGCCAAGTACTTTTACTTTGTACTTTTTACACCTCAGTAACCAAGATACACCCTACCTCAGCATAGAAAATGTAACTAAAGAATGGACAGACAAAAAGCTAAAAAAAACCCCACCAAGATCTTTGTTTGCCTGTGCATACTTAGAAGGCGCACAGGAAAGTCCCTCATTGGATCTTGTTGAGGAAGTAGACATTTTGGCCTTGGACATATTCCGGAAACACAAACTGTGTGCTAAAAACCACATCTTCATGTGTCGGGACATCGCAGAATTCTTTGATCTGGAATGCGTCCTTTGTCTTTGCAGTTGCAGGCTGCAGTAAACACTCCACTCTGCTCTAAACTGTCCTAAGTCCTACAGAGACATCTGTAATACTTCTTATGGTAAGATTTGGGTTTTTCCTTTAAAATATGAACATAAATGACGACATAATTTCAACTTCTGTGCAACATTCTGACGCTGACTTGGTTTTGAGGGAAGTAAAATGTAGCTAATTACAAAGGGCCTAGCAATTACAGTGAGAGATGTACTGAGTCAAAATGGAAAGTATTGTGAAATAGGCTATTCCCTGTTTTGATGTGTTGGGGAATTTATTCCGAAGCCCTTTGTCGACCGCAACATAACCCTGTTTCATAAAAACCCTGTTTAATACTGTCTGTAAGCTACAGCGCTACATAAGTAGCACCTACATGCGGATCGCAGAACCCTGCCCACATACAGTAACACATCTGATTGTCTCTGTAGAATGTAGCAGATGAGACGGATTAGGATGACAACGACCATGCCTATAATTCACTTCATACAAGGTAGCCGACTATCAACGTTTACTTAGCAACGATGTAGCAATGATACAGCCCAGTCATTTTCTGTGTTGTGCCTAATTCACTGTTTTTATTTGACGTTACGCATTGTTTAGTAAGTCATTGGTTATTATCGTTAGTTGTAGTTTACACAGTAGCTTTGCCTAATATCATAGCCTGTACTGACTGACACCTCGTCGGGTTAGATCGCAAATGCCACATATACGATGAAATAGCCTAGCATTATTAACGGTGTTGTTTAAAACAGATGTTTCTCCACAGGAAATAACATGCTACTGCCCAGGGTAGCACACTGCCGGAAAAAACCTTAAGGCAAGTTTAAGGTAACCGGGTCAGCGATGCAGAATTCGACCTAATGAAGGATGGATGGTTTAAGGTCCAAACCTGGAAGATGGGACGTCTACCAGAGGACTGTCACATTGTGAAAGCCGTCAACACACTTGTTTGTGTCTTTGCTTGCTTTTTGTATCACTTGCATTGTGTTCACAGAGCGGCACAGTGAATCCAGTCCACATGAAAATGCCTGCATAATGTGGCATTTACATTTTGTACCAGATATCCATCAGAATCCAAACACAGTTGCCTTGCGCAGATCTGGGTCTATCCTTTAGTGAGATAAAAGAATAAATAAAGACTACTGCTAGTTTTCAAGTGAAATCTTTATGTATTTGACCCGGATCTGGAGATGATTGATAACATTAGTTATCATAATCATTGCATTGTTGTTGTACGGCCAGGTTCAAGATACTCCCACTGCATAAAAGTGTTGGGAGATTTGGGCACAATTAAGGCTTTAATAATTTATCATTTTCATGATGATTCATTCAAATTCAAAGCTATCTGCCTAACTAACTAAAAGAAATTCTGCTATGCTTGGTTTTGTGGCTTTAGGGGACAATTTAAGTTAAATTGGTGGGGTTAAAATGCTTATGTAAATCATGGATTACATTTTCTATTGCAGTAGAATTAGCCCAACATTTTGGGCTAATCTAATCTCAACTTTTTAAGCTTAAATGAAGCCACAGGAAAATAGTCCCCTTTCATGTAATTTGTTCCAAAAAGTAAAATTAAATCCAAACACAATCTCAAATTCAGATGTGTTAAAAGTACAAAGTAAAACTACTTTACCATTGTTCACCAGTACTTGGTTGTGTTTCCCCGGGTGAGGGAAGTTCCTAATTAAGAACTAAATGAAATTCCTTTACCTGGTATTTTAGGTTGTCAGAAGGAACCTCCTTCAGCTGTTGAACACAGCCAACTACTTCAGCTTTGTACTTTTACCCCTCTGCCCAAACATACTAAAAATCTGCAATTTTGATTCCCTGGAGAAAAAAAAATAATAAAAAAATAGAAAAATATTTGCAACATAAAAAAAAACTATCGTGTCAGTGTTTTTTTTCTCTCTCAAAGGTTGATGGAAAAACATGCCAACACTTTGACATTGATGGAAAGTATAGGAATTTGGGTGATGTCCTGTTTCGATGTGTTAGGAAATGTAATCAGTGGTTCTGTGTTGACATCCCCTGGGGTTTTATGTAGACTTTTAATCAATCTTCATGCAGTTCAGTTCAATGTAAGCAACACATTGAGTCTCCCTGGCCTGTACAGTGTTGAGTCCCCCTGGCCTCTACTGTGTTGAGTCCCCCCTGGCCTCTACTGTGTTTAGTCCCCCTGGCCTGTACTGTGTTGAGTCTCCCTGTACTGTGCTGAGTCTTCCTGGCCTGTACTGTGCTGAGTCTTCCTGGCCTGTACTGTGTTGAGTCTCCCTGTACTGTGCTGAGTCTCCCTGGCCTGTACAGCATTGAGTCTCCCAGGCCTGTATAGTGTTGAGTCTCCCAGGCCTGTACAGTGTTGAGTCTCCCAGGCCTGTAATGTATTGAGTCTCCCTGGCCTGTACAGTGTTGAGTCTCCCAGGCCTGTACTGTATTGAGTCTCCCTGGCCTGTACTGTGTTGAGTCTCCCTGATCTGTACAGTGTTGAGTCTGCCTGACCTGTACTGTGTTGAGTCTCCCTGGCCTGTACTGTGTTGAGTCTCCCTGACCTGTACAGTGTTGAGTCTCCCTTGCTCTGATCAAATGGAGAGCATTTCAGTGCTGCTTTTCGCCTTGAGTTGCAGGCTGGGTTTAATCTCTAGTTCGCATGCCCACTCTCACTGCTCAGGGGATTAGAGCAAAGCCTCCTGCCTGGACTTATAGCACACACACACAAACACACACACAGAATTACACACACATTGATTTTTGTTCTAGCACACACACACACAGGATTGCCTCGTGCATAGTCTGACACTCGCAGTCTCAGCTTGAGCCATTGCAATGGCCCTATCAGGATAATACAACACACTATTTCTGACGCGACTGAGTCTGAAACTGCTTATCTGGATTCCCTACAGTATTTCCAAGTTCCCAATGGAACCCTTTTCCCTATTCACTGCACTACTTTTAACCACAGTCTATAAATGCAGTGCATTAGGTAGCGAACTTGGTGCCATTTGGACTGCAGATTATATGATCATTGGCTAGCACCTACTTGGCTAATTGGCTAGCAACCATGCAGTTACGCCGAGCTACGCTGAGAGGAAGCATTGTTGATAATAAATAAATAAATCAATTGAGAGGGAGGGTAGAGGAGAAAGGTGTGTGGGGAGAGTGTAGAGAGAAAGGGGAAGGGGGAGAGGAAAGAAAGTGTGAGCTAGTGTTTTGTCCTCTGCACAGTTTTGCTGAGGTTTGTAGGTATAAATGGTATGCTCATTTGTAGGGAGAGCCAGGAAGGAGAGATTGAGAGAGAGGGAAAGTTTGGGAAGAGACGTGTACCCTTCTTCCCTACAGCAGCCTTATTGAGACTGGCCCTGTGTACCCCTCTTCCCTACAGTGGCCTTATTGAGACTGGCCCTGTGTACCCCTCTTCCCTGCAGTGGCCTTATTGAGACTGGCCCTGTGTAGCCCTCTTCCCTGCAGTGGCCTTATTGAGACAACTCATTGTAGCAGCTGGCCATGCACATTAGCCTGGTTATGTTTTCCTTGTATATTTTTGTTATATAAAAGTTAGTACACTTAGGACACAAAAATGTCCCAGTTCAGTTTGTCTTCTTTTCCTGGTTCATTCATAATGAATCCTGTTCACACACAACACAATAACTTCTGTTTAAACACTCATCGTACACTTTGTGGTTTTGTATTATGAAACCCCATATTGACTGAACAAAAGATCCATCCATTCTGCTGTCCACATTCCTGGTGTCTGTCTGTTAGACAGTCCGACAGACAGACAGACTGTGTGTTTGTCTGGCAGTTTGTCTAGCTGTTGTTCCGGCTGTTTCTCTGGCTGTTTGTCTGGCTGTCTGTGTATTTGCACAGCCATAGCACAGTAATCACACACCATTCCAGCATCCTGACAGCACTTTATAGCCTGGGGCCCGGGCTACGTTTCCAATATTATCACAGTGAAATTCCATTGACTCTTTTGTTTCCAGTGTAGTGAGTGAATAGAGCAAATGTTGATATCTCTTTTTATTTACTAGAATCTATTTTGCAGGAATAATGAAGCACTTTACATGAAGTACAAATATCTATATTCCTGTAACTGGCTCTGGATTAGAGTGATTGCTTAATGACTGAAAATCGAATGAATGCGCTCCCGTCTGAATTTGTTCCTCTGTGCCTGGGACAATACCGCGTTGGCAAAGCTGCCCCAAATACCGTCAGGGTTTCTCAGTGGAATTAAAGGCTCACTGATGTCGGTTAGGGAGAGGCAGTTAGATGCCCACTGTCAGACAAGACAAATGTTGACCTTGTCTGACAGTCTACACACAAACCGACACACAGCTGTGTGCCTGGAGAAACAGTATAGACATAACAGGCAGATGCTGGACACAAATGGTACCCTATTCCTTATGTAGTGCACTCCTAAGCCTTGTGGCTATATCTATGGAAGCACGATATAGTGCACAGCACCGATGCTCAGATGGCAGAGAACAGGCAGGGAATCTGGATGTCAGAACCGCCTTTATTCACTAAGTACATTGAAAAATTTCCAGAACCAGGCCAGAATTTTACTGGGTGTGCCATTCATTCCCAGTATCAGAAGCAGTTTAAGTCTGTTTACACATTCACAGAATTAGAACCTGTTTTATCATAGTCCATTTACACATGCACAGATTCAGAGCTGGTTTTATTCGCTAAGTCCATTTACACCCAGAGGGAGAATTATATTTGGTTTAATGGTGCTGCTAGTTATAGGGGCACATCGGGACAGAATGTAAAACATCAGTGCAACACTGACATACTGTCACACACAATGAGCGCTGAACACACACAGTTAGATAATTTAAGATAATGAGATTATCACATTATGAGCTGTGACTCACATACATGGATAGATGAACCCAATTTCAGTGTTACTATGATACAGTCAGAGTTTGGAGGTAGCTCGCTGTGGTTAGCCGGCTTGGGCAGTACTTTTGAAATGCGGTCCCCCTGATTGGAGCACCGGGTTAGGGTCGCACAGGTCTTGACGGTGGTTCTTGGTCTGGTGTCCGTTTAAACCGGGCCGAGACAGAGTGAGGTGGGACATGACATTGAGCTGCAGGGTTTACGGGTGTTGTATAATGAGATTACCCAGCAACACGATGAGGTTATCCAAAGGCAAGGCTTCATAGAGACTTCATCACACTATGGGAAACTGATGCCACTGACCACCTCTGAATCAAGACATGATCTTTGTTTGAGGAATTTTCTTTGAGATCTAGTCTGGGATTCTGTTAGTGCAGAACTACTGTTAATCTGGGGTTGCTGTTATTCTGCGTTGCTGAAAGCACTTCATGTGTGTGTTTTCCATATTGTACCAGGCTTGCGATGTAAATCCAAGTTATCTGTTTTTTTTTTTTTTTACAGATTTTAAGTGATTCAGTTAAATCAGGCAAACCTTTAAACTACATTATTTTTGGTGAACCAGATGTTTGTTCTAAATGTACAGCAATAACACTCCCCAAATGTTCTCCTTTCTCATTATAATGCACTTCTTTTGAGCCCAGCGCTATGGATCCGACCAGAACTAGTGCACTACAGAGGGAAAAGGCTTCCATTTGTGACAGACATATTTAAGTTGTACCCATATTTTCCCCACTTCTCGCTGTTAGCCCAAACCCCTCTGGATCATGTTGCAGATGTTAGTGTTTTTTTTGTTGTTTTTTTAAACACTTGGCAATCTCAGTTTCTAATGGTGTGGTAGCCCGGTGGAGCAGCTGTGGCGAATTACACAGAGTTCTATACTGTCGTTAGGTGGAGTACAAATTACATCATCCGCTCTGTTTCTCTGAGCTCAAATTGCACCCTATTCCCTTAATAGCGCGCTAGTATCAACCAGAGCCCTGTATAGGGCCCCAGAGACCTTTGGCCATTAATAACGCATCATAAAGGGTAAAAAGGGGTGTGTTATTTGGGATACAGAATTTGGGCACTATTTAAGAGGAATACGTAACAAATTCCCAGCAATAGGTGCAGGCTATTATTACAAGGTTCTGCTCTGCGGTTCTGCGGTGCCTAGGAATGTCTGTTCCGTTAAGCTCGCCGGGCCTTTTCATAACAGTGGCGTTCGCCCTGACCATCCTTGTGTCCCAACTGGTGCCCTATTCTCTAAAAAGTGCACAACTTTAAACCACTGCCGTTGGGGGAATGCACTGCAATTTGGGACACAGTTATTGCTTAGTTTACCGTGTCTGTCCCGACTTGACTTGCCGTGTGGGTGTATGTCTGGTGGCTGGGCAATGCACTGACAGCATCAGAAGTCACCCAGGTCAGCCAGCCTTACAAATTGACCCCCCCCCCCACACACACACACACACAATCTTAAAGAACCCGCATTTAGTTTAGCCTGGCTCGACCTATTTTGTTGACTTGGGTTGCTTAGTGGACTGAGTTAAATATGGTTAAAAAGGCTATTAGAACCACGGTAGACAGCTCATCCAGTCATCTGTATTCATTAAGTGTTGTCTTTGCTGATTAAGCAAACGGAACGGAGAGTGTTATTTTAACGGAAACCAAATGTCAGAAAGGCTGTGAGTAATGCAGCCAGACACATTGAGCTGAGTCTCTGAGCTAAGTGACGACACCTCGGAGAGGAACCGTACTGCGCTAGGACCGCACGTCTCTGTAAGTGCGCAAATCCCAGCCCAGCAGACACCGAGGGACCACACGCTCGCTCCATCATAGCTCCAGAGAGTCGGTTTGCTGCGGTGCGGTGAGCAATCACCGGGGAAGCACCTACTGCGGCACACACCTCTCACCCCGCTCCAGCTCTGGTTTTCGCTGTTCACCAACTGAACCTGAAACGGAGACTATCCACCTGGGCTCAGCTCCGGAGGACGGAGCCCTCCTTATGGGCTCACAATGCGCAGGATACGGGCCAACGCCATCGCTATTTTGACCGTAGCGTGGATCCTGGGAACATTCTATTACCTGTGGCAGGACAATAAGCCGCACACTTCATCCCCGTCCTCCGCTTCGCAGCCTCGAGCAGGTGGCAGCAGGAGCCATGCCGCCGGCGGGCGACTGGACATTCACCGAGATGACAGGACCATTCCGCTGATCGTAAGTGACAGGAGAGGAGCGGTATGGGGGATAGAGGGAGCGGTAGATGGATGGATGGATGGGTGAAGAGAGAGAGAGAGAGACAGAATGAGATGCTGCGCTGTGTCTCACTGATGGGAAGCGGATAGCTGTGGCTGTGCGGAGCTGCAGGAGAGTGTGTTGCATGTTAATTCGGTTAATTGGGTAGCCTAATCTGTGTTGTGATGAACAGCTGGGGGTGTTGTTCACCCCGCGCATCTCAGCAAAGAGCATATGATGCCTGTATGTATTGGGCGTCAATAACCTGTATGTGCGTCGACGCTGTGTTCAATTTCATAATAACTCAGAGCTCAAAATATAATTCCTCTGCTACTGATGATATTGCATTATTTTCATGCCCGTCGCTCTCATCAGTTGCGGTGTGGTGGGTTGGCTACAATGCTTTCAGTGCTTGCCCGGAATAACGCGTAAGAGGCTTTCGGTATAAGATGCCGAACCTAGTCAACCCTCGGGCGAGTGGTCCGCGGCCGCCTGTTCTGTCTTCTCCGGCATTGTTTCTGCAGAGAATAAAAACCGAGACCCATTGGTCCGGTAAAAGGGCGGTACACGCGGAGCGTTTACATAAATTAGTGGAGAGAACAACGATCGAGGAATGTACAGACTGCCTTATCTCTGTTTATTCCCGGTTCAGCTGTATTTTGTCTAGATGCGATAGACAATCCTGTCAGACCAGGTGTGTTGAAAAAGGATCAGTCATTATCTAAAATGAAAACTCGTGCTTTGTAGCGGGGTACAGGCTTAGGTCTCCTTTGACATCTCTGGGCTACACTGTCTTGAGTAACAGTGGGGAAATTACTGCCACGTTATGTATGGAGATAATGCTATATTTTAGTAGCCTTTCAGATACCTCCAAAATGTGTTAAAATCATTGGCATCCTTGTTTTCTGTATTTGCTGCACCCTCTCCCCCGGACAAGAATAAAACAACTAAGATTTTTCATTTACTTTCTATCTGAATTTGTTTTACAGTCATTTTATCAGGGGAGTATGCTAAGAACTCATTCTTATTTACAGCAACTTAGCAGTTAGGGTTAGCTCGTTCCCTTGGACGGAAGGACTGGGTTTTTAGTCAAGGCCTCACGCTCTGGACCAATTGGCTATCCTTCCACCGCCCTATAAACAATGCAATCAATCTTCGACCATTTATCCTTGAGATCCTTCAGTAAGTGCTTAAGGACCGCCCTTTTTAATTCAAACCACACGCTTTTTGATGGGATTTAAGTCTGAAGATTGACATGGCAGTTAAAAAACAATAATTTTGTGGTCATTTAAAACTTTTATTGTGAATTTTGATATGTGCTTGAGGTCGTTGTCTTGCTGGTCACAAGATTCACTTGTGACCAAGTTTCAGCCTTCTAGCAGAGATGTTTAGCTAAAATATCCAGCTGATTGAGAGAGTTCATAATGCAGTTAATCTTAACAAAAGCCCCAAGAGCAGTGAAAGGGACAATTATTTCACAGTATGCATCTGTTAGGCCATTGGCCTTCCTTCTGGGATCTTTCTATCGTGTTCTCAAGTATAGTTGCCTAGTACCAGGTTTAACGCTAGGGATATAGGAACATTTTGAAATGTTCGCTAATGAGTTCCGAGACATCATATTCGCTAATGATCTGTTCTGAGACATCATATTATATATTGCTTAATTTTCTTTTCCATGACCTTGTCAGTGTCCTTACACATTGGCCTATATAACTCCTGAGTCCTGACTGTTTTCATAACTGTAAATGACAGGGCCTGGATTGAGATGTGAAAAGGGTGATATTTGGGAAGAGTTTTAGGGAGAGTTTTAACAAGATCCGAGAAATCTACTCAGCTGTGTTCCAGGGTTTCACATATCAGAAGAAACAGCTGCCTTGTTGTGGCTTCCGGTCCTCTGAATGTATATCACAATGTGCCAAAACTGTTCTCTGTTGACAAAGGAAAAAGTTGTAGATTCAGGCCTATACTGTAGACTATAGGCTAAAATGTCCTTCCAGGCTATATTCTACAATTTGCATTCAGGTTATATTGTCGTATGTGCTTCCTGGCTATATGCTAT
Organism: Esox masquinongy; assembly: GCA_016801175.1. Classification (NCBI taxonomy): domain Eukaryota; kingdom Metazoa; phylum Chordata; class Actinopteri; order Esociformes; family Esocidae; genus Esox; species Esox masquinongy. Next base: position 55,861 of record JACXGI010002007.1, on the reverse strand, counting down.
AATGTGCTTCCAAGCTATAAGCTACTATGGGCCTCCAGGCTATAAGACACAGTGGGCTACAATGTGCTTCCGTCTCCATATGGAGCCAGTAGGTTTGAGGTAACTAGATGAGGTAAAGCAGCAAGCGAACACCTGGCAGCATGATCTATGATCACAGTGCTTTTCCCAACTGTAGTAAGAAAAGAACAACTTATATCAGTTGCTTCAGTTTTAAAGTGTGCAGATGTGTGGAAACCTTTTGGTGTTGAAGCCACACTGTTTGTTGTGCAATGAAATTGTACAGTGTAGCTTAACAAAGTATAGTTATTGTGCACCAGTCAAGAGCTTGTGCCTAAACCTGTATGGTGGCAAGAAGGAAGCCATTACTCAAAATGTGCCATCTGAAAGCTTTTTAGAGTGACTCACCTGCAATCTGGGAAAAGATTTTATAGACAGATGAGAACAAGATAGAGCTTTTTGGCCAAAACTCAAAATCAAATGTGTGGTGTATACCTAACCCTGCCCATGCCTCAACACAAACAATCTATGGTGAAGTATGGTGGTGGCAGCATCATGGTGTGGGGATGCTTCTCATCAGAAGTGACTGGGCATCTTCCTAAATTTGAACAAAGAATCGATGGAGCAGGACAGTCACAAGCTCAAAGCCAAAAAAAACACTGGAGTGGCTCAAGATGAAAAAGGTGAATGTCCTTCAATGACCCAAACAAAGTCCTGATCTCAATCCAATTGAGAATCTGCGGCAATATTTGAAAAATGTTGTCAACAAGAATTGTCCAACCAACCTGAATAACCTGGAGTAAATCTGCCCAGAACAATGGACCAAAATCTCTCTGACACTGTGTGCAAAGCTAGTACATACCTAAAGACTTAAAGCTGTTGTTGTAGCAAAAGGTGCATTGCTGTAAGAGTTTCGGGGGTGAATACCTATACAATCAAAGTACTTCCATGTTATAAAAATATGTCAAACAGAATGAAATTTCAGTGTACCATTTGTTATGCAGTAATATGAGAGAGATGGTCAGGGGCTGAATACCTTTGCAAGGCAATGTACTGTCTATGCTACACTGCCTTATTATTTAAATATTCCAGTGCATTCCTGGACACAGTCCAGGGTTCATTAAGGTTTGCTCCCTTCCAGGATGTAAACACGTAAATAGCCCTCTGAATATGAATATCTATGACAAATCTGGCAAATAACATTAACCCCCATTCTTTAAACATCCCATAAGACCATGTCTAGAGTTAAGCATGGAACAGGGACCCGACTGAGCCCAACCATATGCCTCTCTCTATCTCGCTCTATCTATCTCTGTCTCTATCTCTCTCTGTCTCTCTTTCTGTCTCGCTCTGTCTATCTCTGTCTCTATCTTTCTCTGTCTCTATCTATCTCTATCTCTCTTTCTGTCTCGCTCTGTCTATCTCTGTCTCTGTCTCTCTTTCTGTCTCTATCTCTGTCTCTCTTTCTTTCTCGCTCTGTCTATCTCTGTCTCTCTCTCTGTCTCGCTCTGTCTATCTCTGTCTCTATCTCTCTCTCTGTCTTTAGCTCTCTCTGTCTCTTTTTCTGTCTCGCTCTGTCTATCTCTGTCTCTCTTTCTGTCTCGCTCTGTCTATCTCTGTCTCTATCTCTCTCTGTCTCTACCTCTCTGTCTCTACCTCTCTGTCTCTCTCTCTGTCTCTCTCTCTCTGTCTGTCTCTCAGTGTGTGGTTCCATTGACTCCATGGCAACAGGGTACCCTCTATATCCAGGGATCATGACATCATACATGATGACTAATGTCTTGGCCCAGTCATTGTTCCCTGCCTCGGATCACACTCAGTCAAAGGTTGTGGGTTTGAATTGAAGATTTTTTTTAAAAATGACAGTTCCGGTCTGCTTAACAGGGTATTTCTCAACTAAAAGCCAAAGCAATAGCAGATGTTAACCGTCTACTTAGTTCATTGACTTCCATTGAACCAGAAAAGTTGAGGGAGTGGTGTTTCTTGCCTTCTCTTCCATCTCTGAAGCAAAATTATATTAGGCCTACGTGAACAGGAGGGAATCGGACAGCCTGGTAATAGAGCATATCTAATAGTACTGGAGCTTTGACAACTTTTAAAGAAAAGTACTTTACAAATTACATTTAATATTATTGTGATTAACACTAATATAACACTAATATTAATTACAAATACAACCTATACTGGATACTGTTGAAATTACAAAATGTGGTCATTTTCCTTTATATGGAATACATTTTCTTTTTTGTTTGTCATGTAGCTGTAGCTTTCAGACCGATAGAAAGGGACTACATGTGTCTGATCATTGATATGAACAGATGTCAGTCCTCTGCTGAATTTGATCTCTGAACTAGCACATTCATTCACCCTAATCTGTGGTGGTCATGCTGTGTCTGTGTGTGTGTGTGTGTGTGTGTGTACAGAATGTGTCGGTTGGGTGACGTTTCATCTTGGCCCTCTCTCCGGTAATGTGACCCCAATCACAATACCATGACAACAAGGCCAGATCTCACTCCAATAGGAAACAAGAAACAAACAATGGGTTGTTGAACACAACAGCATTAATCCACTCACTCCCTCTCCTCTTTTGTTTCTTTGTTTCCTACATTTCGTCTTCAGGGTGCATGGCTTCATAATAATAATTTTTCTTGGTAACCATGGTGATAAATTAGATTCTCTGATGTTATGATAACATTTTGCAGTAAAGTAATTGACGTTTGCAACTCTCTGCTGTGCAAGGCTAGATTATATTTACTTTTCCTTGAGTCCAGACCTCCATCTCTTGCCTCGAAAATCTGTATTGGCTGAGCACCGAAATTCTTTTTAAATCCAATTGGTCTGGGCCTTTCTCTGAAGACACTTCTTTTAATGGCATCCCAACTCACCGCTTTAGTGAAAACTAGTGCGTTTTATTTGTAACAGGGTTCAACTGAAGATGCTGACTGCTTGTGTTCTCTGTGAGCCTTTGTTTTTTATACGTCTTTGTCCTCTAGCTTATTAGAGGTTGGTAAATAATTACTAGCGAGAACAGAGCCCTAGAGGGACCATGTGTGTTTTTGGCAATACTGTGCATGCGTGTGGGCGTGTGTGGCATTCTTTCTTGTCCGGCTGCTACATGTTGCAATGTCACTCCCAGTCTCCACATGCCGGGCTATGTCATCTGAGAACACACAGAGACCGTCGAGACAAAGCCACGGGAGCACACGTTGGGACAAAATGGCCAGTTATGTCCCTAGAATGCCCAGAGGCAGTCTCCAAGCCACGAAGCTATCAGACAGAAGCCTGGAAGTGTGAATCTTTTGTGCTTAGACCACGTCAACATGAATGATGCCGTAGATTGGTTGTCTTACGTAAGGATTCTTGAGATGACAAGGACCATAAGTTATGATGCTTTGGACGAATAACGATGTTGCTGACGTTAGCATCTTTCACATTTTGGATGGCCCAAATACATGCTTCTGATTGGCTGTGAGGCATAACACATATGGATTCAGAACTGGATTATGCATATGACCAGTTAGGCAAGACTTCAGTTCTGTGTTGTCTGAGATTAATAGTCAAATGTTGTAATACCACTGCTTAAGTGATCTGTAACTATTAGTGAAGCCTGTGTGCACTGGTGGCTTTTCCACATATACTCTCTGGCATAGCAACCAAATTCGTCAAACTCACTGTCAAGCCTGTTAGAAGGAAAGTTGAAGTCATGGGGTTCACATTTGCAATTGTCAGGAGCATCTGCCATTTCAACAAATCCCCTCAAGTATTTTCCATGCTTTTCCCCAGCTGGTTTTGTTGTGTTTTATAAATACACGGTTTGTAGACAAACCGGTAGAGAAGAGCCCGCACTATAAGACCTATACACATTTATTTACGGCCTTACGAGAAAGACGTTTGCCTTCACAACATCTTTAAGAGTGCACCCACCTCATTTCTATCTGAATAAGCACCAAATACCTGTTTGCACAAGAGCCATGGTCCTCTTTTTCTTAGCCATTAATATAGATTCACACAGCCTCAATCAGTTTGGTTGGGTTTTGTGTGGATGGGGAGCTTTGTGTCAAAACTCACTGAACTAGAATGCATCACACAGGTTGTCATCCAACATCTAATGTTGAGCAGAAACACAAAACCCGCTACACCAACTGGCCTGAAGCATCCACTGCTGAACAGTTTGGGGTCCAATTTCAAGAAAACACACACCCCAAGGGGATATTTCCATGTTGATCGTGTCTGGATAACCAAAAAGTAAACTAAGTGAACTCTAACTTTATGTTTACTTTATGTGCCTAATCTGCTAATCAGGACATTTTAAAAACTTTCTGTCTAGGAGACTGCAGATATAATGTGAATTTAGTTTCAACAGCATCTAATGGAAGGTCATATTTAATTCAGTGGATTTGGAAAGTGCTTTAGGCTGCTCCTGTCAAGTCATGTTCCAAAATGGCACCCTAGTCTCTACATACGGGCTCTGGTCTAAAGTAGTCTACCATAGTGAATTGGGTGATCTAATGTAGTACCTTATATAAGTAATAGGGTGGTCTAAAGTAATACACTATATAAAGATTAGGGTGTTCTAAAGTAATACATTATTAGTGAATAGAGTTGCCGTTTGGGACACAGAAGTAAGGCAATGATGGTCCCTAAGCCTAGTAGTGTGTGTGTGTGTGTGTGTGTGTGTGTATGTATGTGTGTCTCCTGACAAATCATTAATAACACAGAACTAGAGAATGTAATTTTCTTTCCACTCTTCTATCAATTACAATTTAATCTGAAGAAAATGTAATGGCACATATATAGTGTTTACATTGCCAAAGCAAGTGGAAAATAAGAAAAAGATCTGAAAATCTAAGTATATATTATCTAAGAGCTACAAGTTTCAAAAGGATGTAGGCATTGCAAATGTTATATTATATAACTCTGGACTGGAAACCCTTGTAATAACTAAACAACTAAGTTAAAAGGTTAGAGATATTGTACAGATTTGTTGTTGAGATCACTAGCTGTGTGTGTCTTCTACCTGTGAGTACGATGCGGGGCTTCTAAGTTCCACTCTGACATCAGTAAGTAATGTAAATCTGGATACCACTAAACCATGAAACAGGGTTTACCCTGACATCTGGAAGTAATGTAAATCTGGATACAATCCAATCCATGCAACAAAGGTTGATTAAGTCACCATTGACTCTGCTGTGTGCGACACAAGAGATTACATTAGAATATGTCCACTAACTTGTGGTAGCTCATATTTCCTTATGACTTCTGCTTCCTGTGTTCTAACCTCTAACCCCTGACCTCTATGTGGTCTGTCCACCCCTTTAGGTGACCCAGTCTCCACGGGCGGAGCAGCAACAGCAGCAGGGTCGGCTGATTGGTAGTTTTGATGAGAAGGCGTACCTGTCGGAGAAACAGCTGAAGACGGGCGATGACCCCTACAGGGATCACGCCTTTAATCTGGCCGAGAGCGACCGTCTGGGCTCTGAGCGGGCCATCCGAGACACACGCCATTACAGGTGATCACACACACGCTCACTGATCACCTCAGTTCCAGGTCGTCCGAGACACATTGCATTGCACTTCACTCATACGCGTAGAGACAACACAATGTCTGCATTGTCAGCCATCTTGGTTTCTCTCCATCAACCATGATCCCTTAATAATCAAATATCAGCCATGATCCTTTATCAATCAAACATCAACTATGATCCTTTTGTCAAACAAACATCATCCATGACCTTTTATCAATCAACAATCATCTTTTATTCAAGACATCATCTTTTATTAATCAACCATCAATCATGATCCATTGTCTGTCAACCATTATCCATTATCCATCAACCATTATTTCATCCATTATCCATCCATTTTGCATTATCTTTACAACCATTATGCATTATCCTTCATCCTATAACAATTATCCATCAACAATTATCCAGTTTTTGGCATGGAGTTGGTGATATTGCTTTCATAATAGCATAGCATGAATCAGATTTTACAGGACGTTAACGTTTTGCCTCTAATTCTCTTTAGGTGTGCCTCAGTGAATTATGATGCTAACCTGCCTCCTACAAGCATCATCATTACCTTTCACAATGAGGCTCGCTCCACTCTGTTACGCACCATCAAAAGGTAAGGAATGCCGAATGCCTATGGAATTTGCCGTTAAATGTAGTGTTTAGTAATGTTTCCTTTCCCTTGGTGATTTATTTTTTTGGACCTCCTTACTATCGCCATCCTCTCTTTCCATCCTTACTTCCTCTCCTTCTTCCAGTGTCCTGATGCGGAGCCCTCCTTCCTTGATCCAAGAGATCATCCTGATAGATGACTTCAGTACTGATCGTAAGTCTGTTCATTTTTTTTCTTTGTTCTCCTTTTTCATAGTTCTGCTTTTTTACCTGCCTATGCTGTCAGTCTTGTTAACAGCCCCTGCTCTTCACGAGTTCCCTGTTTATTCCCTTTTAAGGCTCTATTGGCTTTATATCACTGCTGAAAATTGTGCAATCAATATTGAAAAAGGGGTCTAATCTGGGATTATGTTTCCGCTCCAATTGCCTACTCCTAAACTCTCCTGTGCTGATACAGTTACGTCTTCATCACTACCATTTATTTTGCAGAGGTTCTGTCACTGACGAACCAACATAGCATTCATCAGGTTGGCTAAATCATTTTGCAAGTTGCATCATCACAGAGGCTTTTAAAAATATGGACTTTAACTTCAGCATTTGTGGAAGACTCTACTTGGAGAATTCTGGATAATAATACAATGCAAAATCTAATCACAATTGCAAAGCATTTTGACATCTGTCCAGTAATCAAGGAGTTGCTTTGTGCTGCTTTGGGAGAGAGGAAAAGCTTCCCTGAGAGAAGGGGCTGATGGAAAGTTTGCAATTTTATGAGTGCAACTGAAAGTTAAAACTAAAGGCTAAGTTAAAGGAACAAAAGAATAGAGCTTGAGCACATTGAAAGACAAGAACAATAGCAACATGAACATGAGCATTACACTGGATTACATGAGATAGAACTATGTAAAAGCACTTTTAATCAAGGCAGGCCATCTCACACCCTCAACAGAGTTCAAGTCAGTCTATGAATCTGAATTAAATTCAGTCTATGAAACAATCAAAGCTGTTATCCTTTGGGCTTACCTGTTCATACCAGAAGCATACAAGCAAAAGTTTAGCAAATTGCAGCAGTTATTCACAAATTCATGATAAATCTTTAAGGTTGCAATGTATTTTTCTGTGGATCTCAAGTCAAGAACATTGTGGGTTTAAAACAATAAAACTTTTTGTGTAGTTGTGTCAATGAAAGGGTTGCTACCTATATTGGTGAACACAAAGGTTTCTCTCTAGGAGCCAGCCTTGCAGATGTGTTTTTGTTGACACATAAAACTAACTTCACAAACAAGGCAGTCATCTCCCCCACCAAGGTTTCAGTCTTTTTCCCCAATGGCCCAAAGACAGAGATAGGCAAGAAAATGGTTCATTGTTAGTGCCGTGAGAAAAGCCACATGGTTGCCCAGGGAACTAAAAATTTGACATAAAAAACAATTTATTCTTAGAGCTCTAAGCCTGTGTTTGGGACTGTTTTAATCCCTGAACAAGAGTATGGGTCAAATATGTTTGAACCTTTTGTCTCGGTTAGGTTTGTGTGTGTGCAGAGCGGTGATGCTGTTAAAAAAATGTCAGTGAAAATAGTAAGTCTTTTTCACAGAGCCCAGTCCTTTATTTTTTTGTGTGTTTGTCTTTGTCTGACACTTCACCAACTGGTGACATTGTGTTAGCTCAAGGCGTGGTTGCATAAAAGTTTATTACATATAATGTGGAACTATCTGGTTTCTGGTTCAGGGGTCATTGGAGTGAGGCCTAACTGCACATGAAGCTGGTCTTTGGTTGGTGTTGAGATTGAACCAAATCCTGTTATTTGTAATGTGTCCAGAGTACGTTTTCCCAGCATGTCCTGTTATGTGGGCTTTTGCCAAAGAAAATGTATGTTTTTTGAGTGAGAATGATTTCCATAAACCTCATCAGTTGACCTCTCCTTTGAAATCCCCAAAGGTAAGCTAGTTTGTAGGTTGTCTGCAAGATGAGGTGGTTCCTACTGTTTACACGTTAATGTCTTGGAAGTAGCTGTTTGCTGAACAATGAAAAGGTGCTTCCTTGTTTTTGATATGTTCAGAAAAAGAGTTTGATGAAGTTTGTCCAGCTAGCTAACACCCCTACGTAGCAAGTTTGTCTCATGGAAATATAAACTCATGGAAATATAAATGAAAATACATAATTTCTAGTGATAAATGTTTGCTTATTTGGTTGTTTTTATACTCTGGAAGCAGAATAAACACCTTTGTTTTGTACATTACCTTGGAGAAATGAATGACCGTTGGTCTATATCCATTACATATTTACTGTTATTTAATGGACCATATTGTAGGCCCTCCTGGTGGGTGACTGTTAGAACCCAATGCTCACACCATTAGACAACTCGGTGGACACACTTAGGAATGTCTTTACAGAAACACATTTTTAAAATCCCCTTTTTGGTGTTTGGTTATCATTGATTACTCTGTAATTTCCCTTAGGTTTTGAGCAAAATTATTTTTTATTAGTTGGGAGATTTTTATCCAGCGCTTCTTTTGCCTCTTTACACAGACACGTGAGGCTCACGAGTAGTTTTGTGTCCACCTGTCCTGTTTGCCTGTCGGGATACGTACAAGAAACACATGGGACAGACAGAGAGACAGTGCAAGAATGAATACAAAAAATATGTTCACCTATTAACATGGTCACAGAGGCTTTGTCTAGAGATGAGTTGGGGACAGATTATCACAGAGGAACAGATCTCTAAGCCTGTGTTACGTTAGTAACACGTAAGTAGTATTTCTCCCGGGTTGTAAAGATCAGGGAAAGTAGCATATGGGTCATTATTATAGATTTTTACCCCAATCCCTTTTAGAAGATTTGCATGACCTCAGAACATTATCCACAACACTCGCTCTGGGAACCAACCTACGCTCCCCTCATTGGAACCATTAACTGCCCATAATGCACGAGCACGAACACACACATTCAAACACACACGACTGGGTGAGAGAGGGAAATACCTAGGCGTCAGTGCTGATAATGGTTCGCGTGGAGGAATTGATCGCCCTTCAGACGAAATTACGCGTCTCGTGGAACGAAAAACGGACTGCGGGAGTCTTGCCGGGAAGTGCGGAGGCTACGTCAGGGCGGTCTAAAGCTCCCATGCTTCCCACGGCTGCGGCTGTGACAGGGTATTTCAAGCTAGCTGTGTCGACCTTTTCATATCGCCAGTACCCAGTCAAAATATATAGCCTGTCACCTTGCTAAGTGGGGGTGTTAACTAGCCAGCTGTGGAACCAGGTCATACAGCCAATTAGGGGTGTTGCCTAGCCAGCTGTGGGTAAAATTCGCTGAGTTGGGGTTTCACTTCGCTTAGTTGTTTTTTTTGGGGGGGGGCTAGTTGGGGAACCAAGTCATGAAGCCAATCACTTTGCTAAGTCGGGATGTTTGCTAACTATCTTTGGCACCTGGTTAGAAGTAGGCCAGGTTTATTATCTCTGTACCTCACGTACCCCACATGTATAATAAAACACCTCGTCTGTATAATAAAACACCTCGTCTGTAAAATAAAACACCTCAAAAAAACTAGTCTGTATAATAAAACACCTCATCTGTATAATAAAACACCTCAAAAAACTAGTCTGTATAATAAAACACCTCGTCTGTATAATAAAACACCTCGTCTGTAAAATAAAACAGTTCAAAAAAATCGTCTGTAAAATAAAACACCTAAAAAAAACTAGTCTGTATAATAAAACACCTCATCTGTATAATAAAACACCTCATCTGTAAAATAAAACACCTCAAAACACCTCGTCTGATTAATAAAACACCTCGTCTGTATAATAAAACACCTCATCTGTATAATAAAACACCTTGTCTGTATAATAAAACAACTAGTCTGTGTAATAAAACATCTCATCTGTATAATAAAACACCTTGTCTGTATAATAAAACAACTAGTCTGTGTAATAAAACATCTCATCTGTATAATAAAACACCTTGTCTGTATAATAAAACAACTAGTCTGTGTAATAAAACACCTTGTCTGTATAATAAAACAACAAGTCTGTGTAATAAAACAACTAGTCTGTGTAATAAAACAACTAGTCTGTGTAATAAAACATGTAATCTGTAGTCTATAATGTAGGCCAGTCAGGTCAGTCATTGTCAGTGAGCTTAATCTCGATTCTAGAGGTCTGCTGACACCAGAAAAACAGACACATGACAGACAGACAGACAGCCTGGTTAAGATCTAGGATCTAATGAAGATCAAGGAAGTGCCCTGCTTGTGGCTTAGTCATGACCAAAGCCTTAAGGGACCTGGTGCGCTATAAAGGGCTTAAGGTGCTATCTGGGACGTACTCTACACCTACAGACTAGGCGAATCAGAGAGACATGATGGTGTTACTGCTAACTTTAATCTGTGTCGCTGTCAAGGACTGCTGTTTCAGTCGTTAGACGGGCGTGGCCTCTAACAGGCTCCCCTTCCTCGCCCATGTAACTATTCTCCAGGTCCTAACTGTAAATGAGAATGTGTCGAGAATAATGGTGTATAAATAAACACTGGTAAATAAATAACCGCTACTGGGCTGTCCTTAATCAGGGATGCTTTCGCTGATCTTTAAAGATGAAGCTAATCCGAACCATATGACCATTGTAAATTCTTTGTGTTTGTTTGTGTCTCAGTAAGTGTGTGAGTGTTTGTGTGATACCTCTCTTTAATCCCTGTGTGTTTGTGTCTCAGTAAGTGTGTGTGTGTGTGTGTGTGTGTGTGTGTGTGTGATAGCTGTGTTTAATCCTTGTGTGTCTGTCTCTCAGTGTGTGAGTATGTGTGTGTGTGTGTGTGATACCTCTGTGTAATCCCTGTGTGTTTGTTTGTGTCTCAGTAGGTGTGTGTGTGTGTGTTTGTGTCTGTGTGTGTGTGTGTGTATTGTGTCTGTGTGTTTGATAGAACATTCACCTGATCTCCTTAGGAGTTCTTTCTGCTCGTAATCCTCTTAGCTAACTTGTTATATCGAATTATATCTTATTTATTTTATTTATATAAAATTATAACTTCTTTATTATATTTAGATCACAAATTGTAACTTCTTTAATATATATCGATCACATCATAACTAATTTATTTTATTTACATTAAATGATGGCTGTCTCACCTAGCTCCATGGACAGCAGTAAAATGCTTTGGATAAGATCAAAATCACAGTTCTGCGGTTGTGTGTATGTGTGTACTGGTTTTAATGATAAAAAAAATACCCACAAGGACAGTATAACAAGGTTAATTCTACCATTATTTTTGGCCTAGGGGTTTTAATTAAAGTTACGGTGAGAATTAGAGTTAGGGTTATAAATTAGGATTAGCTTTTATGTAATGTTTTTGAATGAGAATGTTTGGTGTCCCTACAAGGGTTGTAAAATGTGAAGTGTATGTTGCTTTGTTTGTATGTGTGTGTGATTCTGTGTGTTGCATATTTTGGATGTGACGTCACCTTTCTCCTTTTCCAGCTGAGGACTGCCAGCTGCTCTCTCAGATCCCCAAAGTTCGCTGCCTGAGGAACGGACGCAGAGAGGGTGGGTGTGTTTGTGCCTTTGTGTGAATGCGTGTGTGTGTGTGTGTGTGTGTGTGTGTGTGTGTGCATTTGTGTGCCTGTCTTTGTGTGTCTGGACACGAGACATATAGGACACATTTTTTATTTCTAAGAACAAACAATGATTATAAAAGTGAGTTACCATAAGAATAGTTTCTATAGCTTTGTAATCTAGGACTAGCTACTATTTTAGCTTTTATTTTCCCATGTTGTTGTCATACACTTCTGTTACTGTTGCCTGCTCTCTCCTACAAGGTCTAATCCGTTCCCGGGTCCGAGGGGCGGGCGCGGCCTCCGCCTCCATCCTGACCTTCCTGGACAGCCACTGTGAGGTTAACACTGACTGGCTCCAGCCCATGATACAGAGAGTCAAAGAGGTACACACACACACACACACACACACACACACACACACACTGTCTCTCTGTCTGCCTTTTTCTTTTCTCTTTCTCTCTCTTTCTGTCTTTCACTGTTTCTGAGGGAGTGGCATGCTTTGTATAAAGAGACCCTAATCAGTGAACCTGACCTCGTTCTTGTCCCCGGCTCTCTCTCTCTCGTTCCCCAGAGAGGTGTCACTCTGGCTGACCTCACAGCTGCTCCCCACCCCAGATTACTCCCCAACCTCCCGTACCGAATGCCTCCCCAGCCAGCCAACCATTCCCAGGCACCATCCTACACTTCCAGTTACTCCATCTCCTCCTGTCAACAAATTCTCCCCTTCGCCCCGTGTCTCTCCCCTGCATAATCTTATCCTAGCATGGACTGTCCTACCACTTCCTCTGTAACGTCTTTGTTGGTGGCCATTTTGCTTTCCACTACATCGTTCTCACGGTACATCCGGTCAGATTCTGCATCACTGGGTCAACGTGATTCTCCTCCTTCTCATTCTGAGCAAGCGTCGCTCCTTTTGGCTTCCCGGACTTAATGTGCTTCCATTGCCCTCCTTTATTCTGGATTCTACAGAACACCACACAATCTCCTTCTTTCAACACCTCCCCCACAGAGGAATGGCTGGAGGGATGTCACACAGCAATCTGAAAAACACACAAATGCTCACAACCTTCCTTTAGAGCCCTGGGGTTGGCTGTCCCTGCCTGATTATCAGAAGACACTGGGATTACACTGTGATGCAGTCCAGAAAATTAAGGAGAAACGCAAACCTTATATAGAGAGGGTGAGGAGGGCAGAAGGAGTGAGTGAAAGAAAAAGTTAAAAGATAATTTTGAGAGGGGGAGGGGAGGAGGAGATATAGATACATAATGTGGTTATTGATATCCATATGGAAATGTAATCAGACTGGCTCATCATAAAGGATTATTGATTCAAGCTGTTGTGAGCTTCTCTCCTCTCCGCTCCTTTCTCCTCGTCTCCCTCTTCTCTTTTCCCCCTCCCCTGTCCTCCATTCTCCTCTCTCCCATCCTCTCCCCTTTCCCTTCTTCCTCTCACTTGTTGCCTGCTCTATGCTCCCCTCTCCTCCTATCCTCTTTTCAATTCTCCCATCCTCTCTCCCTTCTTCTTTTCCCTTCTCCCCCTCGTGTCTCCTCTTCTGACTTTCCCTCCTCCTTCGCTCATTTCTCCCTCTCCTTCACTCCCCTCATCTTCTGTCCTGTCTACTTTTCCCTGGGGTGTTGCATTTGAAAAGCAGTGTACTGAGCTGAGATTAGGGAGCCATTTAGGACGCACACATGTTGCTTTAATTGGAAACAGACACAGTGACTGTCCCTTTGTTAAACACACAGGCCACTCACAATACTGTTCTGAGCTGTATTGACCCTGGGGTTCACAGGTCAGCCTGTGGACTAAGCGTTCCATGGTTTAAATGTTATTGCAATGTTGGCACCTGCAACACTTGTCGAATTGCAGGAAATTATGTTTAAAATTGCATAATTTTCTCTCAGCCCCATGGCATAATGTTTAGAATTGCAGGAAATTTGGAAATATTGTCTGCGCCGCCAAGAGGTGGGCTTCTAATATGTTCTTGCCCGAGGCCACAGATATGGATAGGCTGGGCCCAGCTGGATCTGGTAGCCATTATATTATCATCTTCTCCCCCGGATGTGGCCATCGAACTCTAATTTCATGCCTTGCTGCTCAGGACAGACGCTTCTAGTGAACAGAGCCTGCTTTAAACCGCGACACAGTGTAAACCTGGTTTTGTCCACTCTCTCCGGAAAGTTTGCTCGTTCGAATCCATAAGTGGATGAGGTGATAATAATTGCGTGACCTGTCCTTGAGCAAGCCATTTAACCCTAACTGGCATGTAACCCTAACTGCCCTCTGGGCCGCTCTGCCCCAGATTGTAACAACAGGAGATAGCTGCCCTCTGGGCCACTGCCCCAGATTGTAACAACAGGAGATAGCTGCCCTATGGGCCGTTCTGTCTTGACGATCCTAGCACATGTGTGTAGTATGAGCATGTGACAGGTGCCTCTCTCCACAGGACCACACCCGGGTGGTCAGCCCTATCATTGATGTCATCAGTCTGGATAACTTTGCCTACCTGGCAGCTTCAGCGGACCTCCGTGGAGGTCAGTACTACTGTATTACATCACACACACACACACACGCACACACACACATACACACACACACACAAACACACGCACACACACACACACACACACACATATTGAATACTTAATGTGATCCCACAAATTCACAGTGAAAATCTCTAACTGAAGAGTCTCTCCCTTGCTCCTCTTTCTCTTCTTGTCTAGGGTTTGACTGGAGTCTACACTTCAAATGGGAGCAGATTCCTATTGAACAGAAGATGTCCAGGAGTGACCCGACACTTCCCATCAGGTAGACAGTTATGTTGCTGTGGTCCCACGTCTTCCTCCTCTTCTGCATCGACCAATATTTGCAATGCGCTTTAGTCAAGAATACTGAATCACCCATTCAAGTCAATGATGTGTCTACTCTAGTAATTATACATCCATGTAGTTAATCTTATCCAGTAGGCAAAATCCGGATAGATTTTGAAGGCCCAGGTGTTTGTGTGTGGTGACAATCTGTGTACTCCCTGTTCTCTGCTGAACAGAACCCCAGTGATAGCTGGAGGGATCTTTGTGATGGACAAGAGTTGGTTCAATCACCTGGGCCAGTACGACACACACATGGACATCTGGGGTGGAGAGAACTTTGGTGAGGTCACTGTGAATTTATGTATACGTCTGTGTGTGTGTGTGTGTATGTGTAAGTTAACATTTTTATTCACTGAGACTTTGCTAGGTACCGGGTGATACATAGGAAAGCTGGTCATTGTATCTCTGAGGCTGGTGCCCGTGTCCATGAGGCTGGTCCTTGTATCTCTAAGGCTGGTCATTCTATTTCTGAGGCTGGTCATTGTATCTCTGAGGCTGGTCATTGTATCTCTAAGGCTGGTCATTGTATCTCTGAGGCTGGTCATTGTATCTCTGAGGCTGGTCATTGTATCTCTAAGGCTGGTCATTGTATCTCTAAGGCTGGTCCCGGTGTCCCTGAGGCTGGTCATTGTATCTCTAAGGCTGGTCATAGCTATTGTTAGGGATTCTGTGCCAGCTGCCTGTGATTGAGAAGCCATTTTCAATCACAGGCACCCACATCGCTAAAGAATGTTGAGGAACACCCGAGCTAAGCTCCAAATCAACTCATTTCACATGTCAGCCTACCTGAAGAAATAATCGCAGATCAGGACCTGAGTTTTTAAGTCAACTTACTAAGTCACGTGTTCAGCTTCACAGTATCACCTCATACTTGGAATGGGACCAGGTATGCGGTGGCTGGAGAAAAGGTCCTGTACATCCCGGAAAAGCCAGCAGCCTCCAAACTGTCCTTCTCCTGGCCCGGCAGGATGCTGTGAGGATCCACATTCTGAGGAATGTATTGGTCCAAGCTGATTGGCTACACGGTAATAGGTGACTGACCAATTGACAGTGAAGGAGAAGTTGTGACGTGATGGTGTGATAACAGCTGTGTCCACATCAGATATACTGCACATTCTCGCTTAGCCAGTAGAAAGAAAGCAACGTGAAAATGGTGTTTAATGAGTTATTTAAAATGAGCAATCTGTTCAGACCAGCCCCGACTGGAAGAGCAATCGTAGACTTCAAATGTCGGATTGGATTTTCACCAGATTTTTCCTTGGATTATCTCCACGTTGCCCCATCAGGTTTGTGACTGGGAGAGCATGTTGCTGTGGTGCGTGGATGGGTCAGTGTGCCCTCCATCTGGAAGGCCTGAACTGGACGTTTGCCTGTTAGAGATCTGCTGTCTTATTAAATGTCCCCACCCCCACCCCCACTCCAGACGGTCTAATGCAAATGTTCAAGGCATTTATAATGTTGACGGGATTTTTCCAAGTACTTGGCATGTTACTACTGAGTAAAAACTACACACACACACACACACACACACACACACACACAGATACACGTGCTCAGCAAACCGTTACACCATTAGCCCCACCTACTGACACCTGATTGGTGTGTCTAGACCTTTGGCTCTGCAGCAGATGAAGGACACCAGTGAGGTATAAGTGTCAATGCAGATCAGACTCCCGGCTCTGTCTGAACACCACACACGGTTGTGTTTGTGTGTGCGTGCGTCTGTGTGTGTGTGTCTTAATGTTGTACATAATGAAACCAAGGTGTCTTTTACAACCGTGTAATTACAGAAACATGAATGTCAAATAAAAACCAAAAGAAAACACAGCTGTAAAGGAGGATTGTTTTGTCAGTGATTACGTCCGCAATCAGTGAGAAAACATTACATTTAGGATACTTCAGAGGATTATTTTCTACACATGGTGCCGTTAAACTAATAGCTGCTCAACTCAGTCGAGTTCAAAAGACTAAAGGTAACCATCCCTGAGACCTGGTGTGGTGGTCACATGCCTGAAGGGTGTTTATTATAAACACTGTTCCCTCCACCAGAACTGTTTTTCAGGGTGTTCGTTACGAACTCTGTTCCCTCCCTCCACCAGAGATGTCCTTCAGGGTGTTCGTTACGAACTCTGTTCCCTCCCTCAGAGATGTCCTTCAGGGTGTTCGTTACGAACTCTGTTCCCTCCCTCAGAGATGTCCTTCAGGGTGTTCGTTACGAACTCTGTTCCCTCCCTCAGAGATGTCCTTCAGGGTGTTCATTACGAACTCTGTTCCCTCCCTCAGAGATGTCCTTCAGGGTGTTCGTTACGAACTCTCTTCCCTCCCTCAGAGATGTCCTTCAGGGTGTTCGTTACGTACTCTGTTCCCTCCCTCCACCAGAGATGTCCTTCAGAGTGTTTGTTACGTACTATGTTCCCTCCCTCCACCAGAACTGTCCTTTAGGGTGTTCATTAGAAACACTCTTCCCTCCTTTCAACAGAGCTGTCCTTCAGGGTGTGGATGTGTGGAGGCAGCCTGGAGATCCTTCCCTGCAGTCGGGTGGGACACGTCTTCAGGAAGCGCCACCCCTACGACTTCCCAGAAGGCAACGCCCTCACATACATCAAGTGAGTTGACCGGGCCTCTTAGCGTCAACTCTGATATGAGCAACAGACAGTGAAGTGTTGTACTAGTGAGAGCTGTGCTGTACCCCTGGTCATGGACAGCCATGTCCTCAATTATGGAGACC
Organism: Esox masquinongy; assembly: GCA_016801175.1. NCBI lineage: Eukaryota > Metazoa > Chordata > Actinopteri > Esociformes > Esocidae > Esox > Esox masquinongy. The sequence continues at coordinate 38,604 of JACXGI010002007.1, read as the reverse complement.
TTGAAAATATTAAGTACATTTTTAATTAAATGTTTAATATGCGCGCTCACGTGAAGTGTTTGAATTGTTTATGTGTGTGTTGTCAGGAATACCCGTCGAGCAGCAGAGGTGTGGATGGACGAGTATAAACAGTATTACTATTCGGCACGGCCGTCTGCGCAGGGCAAGGCCTTTGGCAGCATCGCAGACCGCCTGACTCTACGACGCAAGCTGAACTGCAAGTCCTTCCGGTGGTACCTGGAGAACGTCTACCCTGAACTTAGGTGAGAGTCTCCAGTTCTGTCCAGACACAGTGTCCTGCCTCCAGGGGCGCGCAGATTGGCAGCACACTGAAAAGTGGTGGATTGGTGTGGGGGCCGAGACATTAAGGACCGCCCAGTACTGGTCCTGGCTCTTTACTGGCTGTCCACCCGGCTGTTCCATGTGACTTATCCTCACCCCTCCACCTCCTCACTTCTCCTCATCCTTCCTCACCTCATACCTCCTCATCCAAGGAGACCTGTTCTGACTCTCTGGCCAGGGGACCTGTCTCACTGCCTGGGCAGCCAGGGGACCTGTCTCACTGCCTGGTCAGCCAGGGGACCTGTCACACCTTTCTGGTCACCTCATAAAAACTCTTCTAAAGTTTGTAATTTCCACTTTTCAAAGGCTTAATTTAAAATGTATTAGCCCATCCAAAAGTGTCCATTATTTATATTGCACTCAATAATTTAAAAGTCCTTTTGCTGCAAGATTATTTTCCTGCTGTGCTATGAGATACTGATCAAATTACGACCCCACGGTTGTATCTTCATTAGATAAAGACATTTGATCTACTAACAATATTCATCCATTTTCAACAATGAAACTTCAATAATTCCTGTTTTTTATGCTCTTCTGTTGTTTCTTTGGCAACAGATTATATTTAAGCAATAAAACACAAGGGGGTGTGGTATATGTATGCTCTTAGCCAATATACCATGGCTAAGAGCTTTTCTTAGACACGACGCAGAGTGCCTGGACACACGGCAAGTCTGCCAATCAGCATTCAGGATTTGAAACACCCGATTTATAATACAAGATAGAGCAACTGTTCAAGTTTATTAACCATTCATCATGAATACATTAGGAATGTTACACACCCTGGCTCTCAGTTACGACGGCAATGCACTAAATAACTATCTCCCTCTCTCTCTGTCTCTCTCTCCTACATTCCCCCATTCTCACACTCTGCCGCCCTCCACCCCCCCAGGATCCCAGAGCAGGATGCGTTGTCCAGTGTGTTAAGACAGGGAGGGCTGTGTCTGGAGAGTCATGGTTCCGACAGCCTGAGTCTGTCAGAGTGTAGAGGTGGTGGTGCCATGAGGCCACAGTCGCAGGTCAGTACCATCCCACACCACCAGGGGATACTGTAGGTCAGTACCATCCCACACCACCAGGGGATACTGTAGGTCAGTACCATCCCACACCACCAGGAGATACTGTAGGTCAGTACCATCCCACACCACTAGGGGTACTGTAGGTCAGTAACACCATACACCACTAGGTGCATTGTAGGTCAGTACCATCCCACACCACTAGGGGGTACTGTAGGTCAGTACCATCACACACCACTAGGGGGTAATGCAGGTCAGTACCACCACACACCACTAGGGGTACTGTAGGTCAGTACCACCACACACCACTAGGGGTACTGTAGGTGAGTACCATCACACACCACTAGGGGGTACTGCAGGTCAGTACCATCCCACACCACTAGGGGGTACAACAGGTAAGTACCGTCCCACACCACTAGGGGTACTGTAGGTCTAGGGCTACTGTAGGTCAGTACCATCCCACCCCACCGTCTGAATTATATTTTTTGTGATACTAGTGGGTAAATATATCCCTGCCAGGGTGGTAAATAAAAGGAAATGTGACCTTTGCCACGGCCAATGAGGAAAAAGGCTATTTTCAGCTTAGGGTTAGGTTCATGATAAGGGGAGTAACATAAAATATGTGTGTTTGTGTATCCGCTCATATTGGCAGTGTTTAAGAGGACCGTTCACTACTTGAATGAATATGGTTACTGCCCTGTTGCTAATTCAAAGTATTATTTAGGACTGCTAATATTAGCCACTACTAATATCTCCCTCATGTCCAGAAATGGGAGCTGGTGGAACCACTTCTACGCCAGCAGGACCTGTGTCTCGCCATCACCGCTTTCACTGCTGGGTCAAAGGTCAGAATGGAGCCATGCAGCATGAAGGAGCCCCGTCAGGTGAGTCAAACAGACGGACGGACATACAGACAACAACGTTAGTTACACAAAAAGCTGCCGGAACCCGTCATAGAACTCATACCGTACCAGACACCGCGGGCTCTGATCTAATATCTGACCAGGATAACATTGATGTCCCCCCAACTCTGTTCAGGCATTGTAGGCTTAATAAGCCTAACTCATCAGTATCTGGCATTCATTTTCATCATACGTCTGTATGTGTGTCACTCTGTGTGATCTTATGGCCAGCGAGCCATCCCTTTGTCTCTATATTCTTTCAAATGTCCATCCCTCTCTTTCTCCGTGCTTCCATCACTCTGTCCCTCCTGGAGTTGGACCAGCTCCGTTGTTGATTTATGGGAACAAAGCGGGAGTTCTAACTTGAACCATGTGTGTGTATGTGTATGTGTGTGTGTGTTTGTGTGAGTGCTTGTGTGTGAGTGTATATGTGGGACCTGAGGCAGGCAGTCCTCTCATACACAACCATCAGTATTCTGTCAGTCTACCTGTCAGTCTACCATCAGTATTCCTGGGCTCAAAAGAAGTGCACTGTGTAGGGAATAGGGTGCCATTCTGGACACGTCCTCCATCTGTTTGGTCCCAGGAGATCCGTCCCACAATATGGGTTCATGTAGTTCTACTCTACAGAATAACCCTGGCCTGACTCCTAAACACCCCCCCTACATCCTTGATTGTGCGCCAGGACCACCAGGCTGTGATCAGAAGTAGTGTGCTGTGTAGGGAACAGGGTGCCTTTTGGGCGGCAGTTTTCCTGGTGAGAGGTACACCCCACAGCAACCAAAGAGTACTATTATTCCAGAATAATAACACAAATCACAGAGTTTAGTGACACATTTCCCACTGTGAGACTGGCCATAAAGCCACATGTCAGTAATGTTGAGGGGCCAGATGTTGTGAGTCAGAGGTTGTCATGCACACTGTCAACAGGGATCAGAGTGGACTATGTGTGTGTGGGTGGGTGTGTGTGTGTTTGTGTGTGTGTGTCTCGGATCACACGTACTGCTGCAGCAGTGATTCGAATCCGACCGACTGCTCTTTCTGCAAAAAAAACTCTGTCCCCTCTCCATCCAATTATGCTTAAACATTCATAAAATATGAATGAATAGAAAAAGTAAAGCTCCATATAATTTTAAGGCAAAATGAAAATGTTTTTCCTACACCTCTGTTTATATGTACTCAACCCATTTCCGTGAGAGCATTAAATATTAGGGGTAAAGGACAGGAGCTGGTGTCACCCTGAATAACATGTCACTAACAAGCAGGCCCGGTTCCAGGCATAAGCGACATAAGCAGTTGCTTAGGGCCTCCAACCGCTAGGGGGCCCCCAACCCCTTGGGGATGGGGCCCCAAATAAAATGTAGCATAAGGCTCCCAAAAGTCTACATCCAGCCCTGCTAACAAGTAGAGATAACACTAAAATAGAGAGAAATAAAACTAGAGATGAATAACATTAAGATAGAGATGAATAACGCTAAACTAGAGATTAATAACACTAAACTATGGATGAATAACCCTAGTGATGAATGACATTAAACTGGAGATGGAAACTAACAGAGAGCGAACAAATGAGTCCACAGTAGCTCCCAGAAATACACTGTGTTGACCACAGGCGTTTTTGCCTTCCAGTAACAATGTAGGGATGTTGGGATAATTACATTCTTGGATGTACGTACAGGTGCTGGTCATATAATCAGAATATTGTCAAAAAGTTGATTTATTTCAGTAAATAAATTCAAAAAGTGAAACTTGGATATTATATTCATTCATTACACACAGACTGATATATTTCAAATGTTTATTTCATTTAATTGTGATGATTAAAACTGACAACTAATGAAAATCCCAAATTCAGTGTCTCCGAAAATTAGAATATTACTTAAGACCAATACAAAAAAAGGATTTTTAGAAATGTTGGCCAACTGAAAAGTATGAACATGAAAAGTATGAGCATGTACAGCACTCCATACTTAGTTGGGGCTCCTTTTGGCTGAATTACTGCAGCAATGCGGCGTGGCATGGAGTCGATCAGTCTGTGGCACTGCTCAGGTGTTATGAGAGCCCAGGTTGCTCTGATAGTGGCCTTCAGCTCTTCTGCATTGTTGGGTCTGGCGTATCGCATCTTCCTCTTCACAATACCCCATAGATTTTCTATAGGGTTAAGG